>JADBJO010011525.1:0-64235 GCA_016801955.1 Conus betulinus | reverse complement strand
TGCTTGCGGCCCAAACGACGACAATCCAAAGGGAGCAATCAGTGTCAAGTCGTTCATGAGGGTACCCACCAAAGCAGACACTGCAACGCTGCCGTATTATTTCAGCAGTGTTCAGGGCTGCCTGGTCCTATCATCGCTGCCGTTATTATTCAGCAGTATTCAGGGCGGCCTGGTCCTATCATCGCTGCCGTATTATTTCAGCAGTGTTCAGGGCTGCCTGGTCCTATCCAACATGCGCTGGACACTACTACTAAAGCCACTTCTGATGACAATAGCTGCTTAGTCGCCGAGCCACAGTGAGTGAGCAGGCCCCCCCCCCCCCCCCCCCCCCCCCCCCCCCACACACACACACACACAGAGACCCCACCCTCTGTCCCCTCAGGATGAGTAAGAAGAAGACGATGATGCTGCAAAGTCTGTTCTGATCAAGGCCCGCATCAAATGGCTGAAGTCTACGCCTTGCTTCATAATCATATTATGATCTCAACCAGGACCGAGAGATACAGACACCCGCAGTGTTGGTCACATGTAATTGCGGGGTTCGGTCGTCCCGTCTGAGCTGACAACACACTGAACTCAGGGTTTGAGACAGTGTAACACGCTACACAGACATCTGAGCAACACACACACACACACACACACACACACACACACACACACACACACACACACACACATACGAAAGTTATCTGGTGGGATTTTGAATATGTGGCCCCTATCCAAAACCCCACAAGATAACTTCCCTGTGAAAGTTTCTTTCAGGGCCGCATTCTTTTGAGCAACACATGTGCCAACATATATATGTTTATTAGGCCTTATTTTTAAAGCAATTTGGCGTTTTCTGATTAATTTACTTTGATCCATGACAACACACACACACACACGCGCGCGCGCGCGCGCGCCTGTGCGCGCTAAGTACACAAACTTGTGCCAGCACATACACATACGCTTTCACGTATTATATGACTAGTAAATCATTTCACCTAGCAGTAAGTCATAAATGAAGTATACAGAACAACATCTCATGAATGGAATAACATGAAAGTAAATGCAAACCCATTATCTCATGAATGAAATAACATGAAAGTAAACACAAACACATTATATCATGAATGAAATAACATGAAAGTAAACACAAACACATGTACTCGCACACCATCAATCACCATGAAACAGAAACAGTGATTCAACACACAAACAAACAAACAAACATTTCATTTTCAGGGTAAACAAAGGCACCTTGGGACCACAAAAAAGTAACATAAAGAGATTAAAAAAAAATTACTTTTCGTATGAAGCCACGTCGAATAGCGGCGCTGGACAATAACCTGCTTCCCGGGATTCCTGCATTCATTCCTGAAGACTCTGGCGAACCTTCCGAGTCTCTACTGGTATACGCCTTGCCAGACTGGTTCTATGAAGGAACAAAGCAACAGACTTCATTTTTTTTTTCAAAGTGACAACCCCACCCCCCCACCCCCCCCTTCTTCTTCCCCATCCCACCCTATCTCTCCCCCAGTCAAGCCCCTTTGACCTCAGCACTGAAGTTCCATGGGAAAGAGTGTCAGGCTGCCTTAAGCCCGTCCATTGTAGAAGACCCTTGGTTTCTGAGCATGTGCTACAATATTTTCGTAATTGTCATAGAACAACAGTTAGTGACTGATTGTATTATATATCCAACTACTTCAAGCTCATTTTTACGACTGGATCAATAGTTATCATTTTTTTTTTCTCCAGTATTATGTCTGTTCCACCACGAAAGATGGCATTTCACACCACTGGAAGCAGCTCATAAAAATACCTGCTGAAGGACCGGGTTCATATCAAGAAACCAGGTGAATGATCTACGAGCGATAGTTAAAAAGTTTGTGGCCTGATTATGAAGAAATTATCAGAGCGTTTTCTCTCATGCAAAAATAATTCGGCATAGTCTCCCTGCAACCCCACACCCCAGAGGCCATCAGTGCCTCGATCCACGTTCTGTGGGAGGCAATTCTGTGCTCATGAAGGGAGCGTTCACAACATCCAAGGTATCTTTGTCAATCACGAAGCGCTGCCCAGCCAGAGTTATCTTCAAAGTGTTGAGGTAGTAGAAGTGAGCTGGAGCCAACTCAGGAGAACTAGGTGGACGATCATCAACATTCAAAAACAGAAACCACACTGATGAACTGCAGCCATGACACTCGCAGAAGCATTGTTCTGGTGTAAAAAAAAACACTGCCTCCTCTGAGACATTTCTCTGGCACCTGGACGTGAAATTGTGCTGAAGCCAATGCAGCAGGTGATCACAGTATTCTCCAGTCACTGTATGGTCCATCTGAAAACATCACCGCATGCAGAATAATGTAGCAGATGATCACAGTATTCTCCAGTCACTGTATGGTCCATCTGAAAACATCACCGCATGCAGAATAGTGTAGCAGGTGAACACAGTATTCTCCAGTCACTGTATGGGCCATCTGAAAGCATCACCACAGGCAGAATACACCTGCATCCCAGAAGACTGTAATTATTGCTTACCCCAAAACAGGGTCACCTTTGCTGCGGTTGGAAGGGGATGAATCCAAATGCCTCCACTGCTTTGATTGCCGCTTCAGCAGCATCTCTCATCAACAGTGACGAACCTCTCATGAAATTCTTCAGCAGCACCACCTCCCATCAACAGTGACGAAACTCTCATCGTTGCTGCTTCAACCACACCATCCCCCATCAACAGTGACGGACCTCTCATGAAATTCAGCACCATCTCCCATCAACAGTGACGGACCTCTCATGAAATTCTTCAGCACCATCTCCCATCAACAGTGACGGACCTCTCATGAAATTCAGCACCATCTCCCATCAACAGTGACGGACCTCTCATGAAATTCAGCACCATCCCCATCAACAGTGACGGACCTCTCATGAAATTCAGCACCATCTCCCATCAACAGTGACGGACCTCTCATGAAATTCAGCACCATCCCCCATCAACAGTGACGGACCTCTCATGAAATTCAGCACCATCCCCCATCAAACAGTGACGGACCTCTCATGAAATTCAGCACCATCTCCCCATCAACAGTGACGGACCTCTCATGAAACTCTTCAGCACCATCTCCCATCAACTGTGACAAAACCTCTCATGAAATTCTTCAGCACCATCTCCCATCAACAGTGACGGACCTCTCATAAAATTCAGCACCATCTCCCATCAACAGTGACGAATCTCTCATGAAGTCCAGCTTGATGTATCTCACATCGTCATCAACTGCCTCAGAAAATTGTTCCAGTCAAAAGTTTCATAGGTTGTTTTGCAGAAAGTGTTCTCATGTCCAAGTTTTTCTCCAGCTTCAGTTTCATCGAGGGAAGTGTCACTGTGTGTGGACTTGACCATATAAGATTGAGCCTGCCAAGCTATGCGACCACAATGTACTGGGCTAGACAGCTGGATTTGTTCAGAATGATCTATACACTTGGCAAAAGATACGCCCCAAAGTGCCAGCTGCCTGACACACATTGAACCCTGTCTGCCAGGACAATGTGCAGGACTTTGCCAATTGTTCCTCTGAAGTTGGATATGCATGATAGAAATGGTGTACACAATGGTACAATGGGTAGTTCACTACCTAACTGTACTATACAATTACTATCACATTAGCATTAATATCATCATCGTCATTGTGATTGTTATAGTTATTACTGTTACTGTTTGTCTTTGTTATTGTTGTTGCTGTTGTTGTTGTTATCATGATGTTGGTGGTGGTGGTGGTGGTGTGATTAGCATTATGTTTTGTTATTGCTGTTGTTGTCAAGGGCCTATTTGCCCTTCATCAAAAAAAATGTTTATTATCACAGAATCATCATTAATGTTATTTTTTTGTTTCATCATCATCATCATCATCATCATCATCATCATCATCATCGTCGTCGTCGTCATCGTCATCGTCATCATCATCCTCACCATCATCGTCATCATCATCATCATCATCATCATCATCATCATCGTCATCATCATCATTATTCAGTGACGGTACCTATAATTGTTGAAACCAGTTCAGTAAACACGTCAAAAGGAAACGGGTTTAACAAAACCGTTATCATCATCATCATCATCATCATCATCTTCTTCTTCTTCTTCTTCACCGTCGTCGTCGTCGTCATCATCATCATCATCATTATCATCATCAACATCATCATCGTTATTCAGTGACGATGCCTGCAATTGTTAAAATCAGTTCGGTAAAGTCGTCGAAGGCCTAGGGTCCAACAAAACCGTCATCATCATCATCATCATCATCATCATCATCATCACATCATCATCATCATCATCATTCGTTATTCAGTGACGATGCCTGCAATTGTTCAAACCAGTTCGGTAACTCGTCGAATGCCTCAGGTCCAACAAAACCGTCATCATCATCATCATCATCATCATCATCATCATCGTTATTCAGTGACGATGCCTGCAATTGTTCAAAACCAGTTCGGTAAACTCGTCGAAGGCCTCAGGTCCAACAAAACTGTTAGCCTGGTCATACCCATCATCAAAAACTCATGTGCTGTAAATACAGCGGCCCACTTTTCCCTCCTCCAACATCTGGCCAAACAAATACTTCGTCTGGACGCAGCATCGGTGATCGATATTTTGGTTGGTATTATTCATTAAAGCGAACTCTGCTGATCCAGGGGTACTATATACGAAGAGAGTCACAGCTGAACTCTGCTGATCCAGGGATGCTATAAACGAAGAGAGTCACAGCTGAACTCTGCTGATCCAGGGATGCTATAAACGAAAGCGAGAGTCACAGCTGAACTCTGCTGATCCAGGGATACTATAAACGAAGAAAGTCACAGCTGAACTCTGCTGATCCAGGGATGCTATTAAACGAACGAGAGAGAGTCACAGCTGAACTCTGCTGATCCAGGGATGCTATAAACGAAGAGAGTCACAGCTGAACTCAGCTGATCCAGGGATGCTATAAACGAAGAAGAAGTCACAGCTGAACTCTGCTGATCCAGGGATGCTATAAACGAAGAAAGTCACAGCTGAACTCTGCAGCTGACGCAGAACTCATTCCCATCTGTAACAACGGACACGTGGCTGAGAGTGAGACGACTGAAAACTGTGTGTTACAGTGGGGTAGATCGGCCTAAGGTACTGAACACAGCACCTGACCGGGGGTTTCAACATGTACTTTGATGAACAAGTGGCAAACTTCTGGATCACTCCTCGAACGTAAAGGTTGGGTGATTTGTATTCAGGTTTTTGAAAAACGTGCACAATTCTAGATTGATGTGAATGTGTTTAGGTCAGTGAACTATTATTTTGTTGTCGAAAAAAAATATTGATAAAAGCACTATCTCACATACTATTGATAAAAAGAACTACATAGGGTTGATAAAAGAATTATCTCACATATACACCCACAATTATATACACACAATCTCTCTCTCTCTCTCTCTCTCTCTCTCTCTCTCTCTCTCTCTCTCTCCCCGATTGCGTGTGTGTGTGTGTGTGTGTGTGTGTGTGTGTGTGTGTGTGTGTGTGTGTGTGTGAGAGATGTGTGGGTGAGAGAGGATTGAGAGGAGAGAGAGGGAGAGAGCGCGAGACGAGAGAGAGAGAGAGAGAGAGAGGCTGAGAGAGAGAGGACTGAGTGTGAGAGAGCAGAGAGAGAGAGAGAGAGAGAGAGAGAGAGAGAGGAGAGAGAGAGAGAGAGAAGCGTACGGAATACGCACATTTATTCAGTATAGGCTAATGCCCCTAACTGAATGGGGTAACGCATGAAACAAAAAGAATCAAATGTATGACGAGAATTGTTCCAGCAATATAATCCGACTATTACATCAAACTTCATACTTCCTTGCATAGAGAGAGAGAGAGAGAGAGAGAGAGAGAGAGAGAGAGAGAGAGAGAGAGAGAGAGAGAGAGAGAGAGAGAGCTGCATGCAGACCTACTCACAGAGTAATAAACAGGAGGCGGGGGGTTGTGCTGCGTAATATCCTGGAGAAACCTGCATGGCTTGCGGGCCAGGGTATTGCATGCCAGGATTCTGGGGCGAGTTCTATCGGAGGGAAGGTACCAGAGGGACACAAGTTGTAGTTCTCTGAGAAGATCACGAGGCAGGAAAAACAATAATTTGCTGGTTTTAGAAATGTAGGATAAACAGCACTATCTCACATACTATTGATAAAAGAACTACCTACGATTGACAAAAGAATCATCTCGCATACACAGCCACAATATCATACACACAAATCTCTCTCTCTCTCTCTCTCTCTCTCTCTCTCTCTCTCTCTCTCTCAGTGTGTGTGTGTGTGTGTGCGTGTGTGTGTGTGTGTGTGTGTGTGTGTGTGTGTGTGTGGAGAGAGAGAGAGAGAGAGAGAGAGAGAGAGAGAGAGAGAGAGAGAGAGAGCTGCATGCAGACCTACTTACAGTGTATAAAAACAGGAGGCGGGGGTTGTGCTTCGTAATATCCTGGAGATATCTGCATGCCTTGCGGATCAGAGTACTGCATCCCAGGTTTCTGGACAATTTCAAGAAAGAAGCTGCAACATAAGTGACTGCTGGCTCCAATCTCAAGATTGTGGCATTGTATCTACGCCCAGGCTTAACTGAGGTTGAACCATTCTGCATTTTCCCATGGAGCCTAAACGAAACTCTGTAGGCGGATGTCAAAAGATGATGACGTCATTTGTTGCACAGAATGATTTCTTCACTTCATTATGTGTTACATCGACGATAAGCTCAAATGGAAGGATGACGTTTTACTTCATATGGATCATTAATTAAATACAAAGCGACATGCTGTATTACTTGCTTTGAATCCAATAATTGTATAGCCATTTCTGTACCTTTCGAACTTTTTTTTTTTCCCCCAGTAGAAATCCATCACGTCTTTTTAAGTGAATAAAGAACTATGTAAAAAAATGTGTTGATAAGGAATGATTAAAACAAAAAAAAAAAACCCAAAGAATACAGTTAAAAACGAACAAGAAAGATAACTCCTGCTCCCTTACATAGACAATTATACGCCCTTAACTTCGAACAAATGCTGTTAATGGCACCTGTTTTACCCAGCAGAAATTAAGACTGCCTTTTTTTTTTTTTTTTTTTTTTTTTTTTTTTCGTTAGATGATAACGATGTCTTTGTACATCCACCGAAGGAAAGTTAAAAGAAATGCTGACAGTGGCCAGACGTTTAAGCACATGGAAGAAAAGAATGAAAAGTGAAACAAGGGTGAGGAAGGCTGGAGGGGCTACAGACAGTAACAGTCTGTTGGTACTGGACACAGTCTGTGAAAACAGTCTGTTGGTGCTGGACACAGTCTATGAGCAGCCTTGTGAGATCGCCATTATTTTCCCCCCCGGTTTTCCATGCCTGCATGCACTGAACGTCTGTGATGTTACTGTCCACTCACGATGCTCATGCCCATGTCCCCCCCCCCCCCCCCCCCCCCCCCCCCCCCCCCCCGCCCCCCCCGCTGTCCAGCTCTATCCAGAATCCCAGTGCCACAGTTCAAACAACAGCCCAGGCCAGTACTGTCGCCGCTTTCACAGCAGCGGTAGGCAGTTCTGCAGCCCTCCACTAAACCCATGCTGTACACTAGTTAGACTAGGTAGGTGGGGAAAGGGTGGGGGTGGAGTCCTCGTTTTTAATTATTTTTTTTTTTTTTTTATTGGGCTTGACACTACCTTCTGCAGAGTCAGGGCCGGTAATGTACAGGCTCGCCTGTATGTGCGAAGCGAAAAGTAGTAGCGATCCGGCAGCTCCACACCTAGCTAACACTTAAGAGAAGGGGAGAAAAAAAAAAATGGAAAAAAAAAAACGAAAGTTTTTTTTTCGCTCTCCCTGTTTTCCGTCGCAATGTAATCAAGTTGGCTCAGCGACGTATACAGCCAGATCCAGATCCGATTGTGGAAAGAGTTTAAAACCTAACTCAGTTTATCAGGTCTAGTTGCAAAGTGAAACGATTGCAGGCGGAAATCTAAACAAATCTTAAATAAATGTCAGCGAACCGCCCAGAGAAACGTGGACAAACGAGTCACAAGACGCGTTTCGACCTCTGAGGTCTCTTCTTCAGATGAAACAAATACGAACAAAATAACGAAAAATGCACTTAGCTTTGATTGCTTCAGATTGCTTCCGAGTTCAGCGCAAGGAAGAAAGCGTTGAATGAGAACGAGGCTGTCAGTTTATCAGATAAAAATCCTGACTGGGGGTGATTCGATACCCGCGACAAACGGCCAAGGTTACATTACGATGCTACATTGAATGTCACTGCTGTTGCTCAGCTATGGAAAAGCCCAGCGCATGTTCTTATTACCTACCTACCTGTCGATCTTGCACCGTTTCGCTCTTCTTGATTGCGAAAAACGTTATCGTCGCACTGATGACGCTTTTCTGTCTCCGAGTGTTTTTTTTGACGTCATTGAAGAGCTTGCTGTCATAGATTTGTAACGTCATACACACGGCGTAGTTTTAGAATCAAAGCCTAATATTTCTAGCACATGGGAAGTAATGGTAATGGTAGCACAAGGACAAACTTAAGACTTCGGCTAACAGCTTACGCACAATCCTACGGCCCTTCTTTCGGTGCTCTTTTGGAGGCTTTTGATTTACACGCGAGCTTTGATTACCTATAGAATAGGTCTCAATGAGATCTCCACCAACATGTTTCTTTTTAATGAGCATAAGTTCAGCAATTAAAGTCTGAGTTACATGTGTCTTTTTAATGAGCATAATTCAGCGATCAAAGTCTGTGTTAACGATTCACACTTTTTAATATTCTCTGACCATTTTGGTTGCTCTTTTCTAAAGTCGCTCAATATATTGTGACTGGCGTTTATAGTGTGGGTTACCGGGTCAGATCTATATTCCTTTATTCCAGACCCGGGCGAATCACTGACTTGTATTCTGAAAAGAATGTTTCATTACTGGGCCTAAATGAATACATGCCGGTGTAAACGATCCATTTTAACTCCCCTTCCACTTTTAACTCCCCGGGAGTGAAGTCATGTGGGTTTTTCTGCCCCGACCGGCTCCTACCCAGAGTTGAGTTTGCTGCGGGCTCAGTTGGGAAGACTGGGACCACACAGTCGAGTTTCATCCACTTAATGGATGCGTTTCTGAGAGTGTTGCTCAAATTTCCTGACCAACACTGCAGGTGCCTGTATCTCTCGGGCCTGGTTGACGCCGGGATATATTATGAAAGGAAGCGTAGAGTACAGCCCTGTCATGTAGTCTCAGACCGAAATGGAAATCCGTAGCATCATCTTAATCATCCTCATTCTCATCGATCAGCATTAAAAAAAAAAAAAAAAAAAAGTCTCAAATTCTGTGGCCCTTCATGCCCTGCTCTCATGGTGACCTCAATTTCGATGTCTCTCCACGTCTGTGGCCTTGGTTTGGTTTCCGTCCGGGTCACCGGTATCGGCGAGTCCATGGGGGCTGTCGTTGGACGGACGTGGTGGCGCCCTCCGGGGGGAGAGCTCACTCACGCCGGCTCCGCGACGAAGCAATTATTGTCGTCAGTAGGGGGCTTAGTAGGTGGTGTCCTGCGTATGTTAGATCAGAACAGGCGCCACGGAACACCACTGAAGTGACTCGGCAGCAGTGCAGTGTCTCCTCCGGTGGGTTGCCTCTTGACGACTTGACATTGACTGCTCCCTGTGGATTGCCGGTGCGGGGCTGTGGCGGGGCCGACCGGGCTGTGGCTGTGGACGGGGTGTCGGAATGAGCGGCGTGGGTGCACTGCCTCTGAGGTGGCGCAAAAAAAAAAAAAAAAAAAAAAACATGTAATATACACCCCCTCCCCCTCTCTTTGTCTGTCTGTCTGCCTGTCTGTCTCCCCGCCCCCCCCCCCCCCCCCCCCCCACTTTCTTTCAGTCTCTCGCTCACTCTCTCACTCTCCTTGCTTGTCTGTCTGCCTTTTGCTTGTCTGTCTGTCTGTCTCTTAATCTCTCTAATCTCTCTCTTTGCTTGTCTCCCTGTCTGTCTATTTGTTTATCTATCTCAGTGTCTCTGTCTCTAGTGTCTCCCCCCCTCCCCCTCTCTCTGTCTGTCTGTCCGTTGTTCTTTCTTTCTTTTACACCCCCCCCCTCTCTCTCTCTCCTCTCTCTCTCTCTCTCTCTCCCCTCTCTCTCTCTCTCTCTCTCTCTCTCTCTCTCTCTCTCTCTCTCTGCATGCTTCTCGTCAGCTTTGTTTACTATTGTTAGTGTTCATCAAAGACAGATTGGATTAACAGGCTTTTATGTTAGCCTAAGACCTTTATCCTTGTCAAGCAACATTTTCAAGTGTCATGTGTCAAGTGTCTCTCTGCAGTGTGTGTGTATTTGGGGGTGCGTGGGGGGGAGGGGGTGGGGTGGGGGGGTGGGGGGGCAGTCCTGGCATAAGGCCAGAATGACCCCCCCCCCCCCCCCCCCCCCTTCTATTTATTTTTAACTCCCGGGAGTCAATCTGGCTCAACATTTCTTGATCGAAAGTAACTCCCCGGGAGTTAGTTTAGGCACGTGCGTATTTAACTCTACCCCCTGGGTGGAGGGGGGGAGGAAGTTAAAATACGCACGTGCCTAAACTAAACTCTCCGGGATCTCTCTGGCCTTATGCCAGAATGCCCCACCACCACCCTGCCCTGCCCCCCCCCCCCCCCCCCCCATCTCACCCCACCCCACTGCACCAAGAATACTGGCTGCATCTATGGAAAATGAATAAATAATTGAAGAGTTCGTCTTGTATATATATTCCAAATCTGTGTGTGTGTGTGTGTGTGTGTGTGTGTGTGTGTGTGCACCTTATGCACACGGCCACAGTTCTCAACCGATCAACACCAAATTTGGCACCAAGCATCCTTGGCACCCTCGGAGGGTCATGGCGTCTTTATTTTTTGAATAACCGTCCACCAATGAGCGCGAAGCGCGACTCGAAGTGCGAAGCGCTGAGTATGGCCACAGTTCTCAGCAGATCGACTTTAAATTTGGTATCAAGCATCTTTGGCAGCCTCGGAAGGTCATGGCATCCTTACGTTTTGTACAAACCTCCACGAAGGGGTCGAAGCGCGAAGCGCTTAGTCGGCCAAAGTGCGGGGTCGAAGCATGTAAGCGCTAGTGTGATGTAAGTTTTAAAATAGAAATAAATAGTACCTTCACCTTCCGGAAATTATATTTAAGAACCTGACGAAAATGGATTGGAAAAGGACTGAACTACAAGGCCCAGTGCCCTGCAGAACGGGTGCTGGATGCTCAGGTCATCCACCAAAAGGACGCTAACTTTCAAATCACATTGGCGTTGTTACACCACTTCTCAAAGCAAAGTTGAATTGAATCAGTTGAGAAACAGCTGAGGTATAAGGTCCGTTTTATGTTTCACACACACACACACACACACACACATTTGCATTGTCATTTTCTTCATCATGCATGGTTGTTGCCGTGCTAGAATGAAAGGAGGGTAGTGACTTTCCATCTCCTAAGCCTTTTATCCTTCTTAAGATTTATATAAAAAAGACAGACATGGGGGGGGGGGGGGGGGGGGGGGGGGGGGGGGGGGGGGGGGGGGGGGCACACACGACAGACAGAGACGGAGACAACAGAATAGACAGACAGACAGAGAGAGAGAGGGGGGGGGGGACAAAAGGGAGAGAGAGAGAGAGAGAGAGAGAGAGAGAGAGAGAGAGAGGGGGAGAGAGACAGACAGACAGAGAGAGAGAGAGGGGGGGCATATTAAATGTTTATTTCTCATATCGTGACTAACACATAAAACTGAATGTTTTGGGGGTGGGGGAATTAATCTAAAACAGGGGGTGGGGGGGGGGGGGGGGGGGGTGGGCAATCTGGCGTGGTTTGTTTTAACTCCCGGCGAGTTAAAATTGGCACGTGCTAATTCTAACTCCCGTGGAGTGGAAAAGTGGAGGGGAGTTAAAAATTATCGGTGCCGTGGCAAAGTCTGATCTTAGAACTCCCGTCTCGCAACCCCCCCCCCCCCCCCCCCCCCCCCCCCCCCCCCCCCCCCCCCCCCCCCCCCCCCCCCTTCGTTCTTTCTGTTGGAAGAATTGTAACAAATGGGGACTGTTCACTACGGAGAGAAGGAATTGTCGAGTGAATTGTTGAGAAAACAGCTGAGTTAGAAGGTCGGTGGGAGTGATTGGCAGAGCTCCTACAACAGGAGTTTACCGCTTTTTTTTTTTTTTTTTTTTTTTTTTGATATCACAGAAGTGGAAAAAGTTCTGAGCAAAGCTTAGGGTTATTCAGGTGACCGGAAAAAAAAAAACACTTCTGTCCATAATAGGATGATCGCAGGGATGTGGTTGTGGTGTAGTAATGTGTTGGCCAGTCAGTGGTGTGATGCTGGTGCAGGTGGTGTGGCAATGTTGGCCAGTCAGTGGTGTGATGCTGGTGCCAGGTGGTATGGCAATGTGTTGGCCAGTCAGTGGTGTGATGCTGGTGCCAGGTGGTATGGGCAATGTGTTGGCCAGTCAGTGGTGTGATGCTGGTGCCAGGTGGTGTGGCAATGTGTGTGGCCAGTCAGTGGTGTGATGTTGGTGCCAGGTGGTATGGCAATGTGTTGGCCAGTCCGTGGTGTGATGCTGGTGCCAGGGTGTTGTGGTAGCAAACAATACAATAGTCCGGTCTTTAACTCTTGTTTCTGCCTCCATCTCTTGTTTGCATGCAAAACATGTTTAGATGCTGGAAACATGAAATGCGGGTTTCTAATGCAGATATGTTTCAGTTCAGACAGACCCACAGGGATAGTTCCGGACAGACCTTGGAAGCTCAACACCACACTTACAGGGCTAAACATTTGCCATGATTTGAATAGCTCTTTACACTCCTGGGTCTCCATTCCAAGTCTTCCCAGTGGCATGAAATTAACAACTGCTGTAAAACATTTATAGTCAAGTACAGCTTCACTGTTCTGTTAAGATCTGGAAGTAAAATGTTTTGGAGGGTAAAATGTTCTGTGACTGCTAAAAATTCAATACTTTTGATGCACACAAATGGCAAATTAATGCAGTGTTGATCAAGTTGATCGACAGACTAGGAAGAAGAAAAGCACCATACTTACACATATATACAACCACAACACAGAATGAATGTAGAAGGATTTAATTTCATACAGCTACTACACAAAGGTTGAAAAGCAACTCTTGTGACAATACTGAATAAATGGCAATAAAATAATGTCTGCACAACAACTGTAAATAAATAACTACTTATGTAGACAACACTGACCATACTATGAATCTATGTCTAGTCACCTCATTCAAATAACGAGCAATCAAAAACATCCTTTTCCAGATAATAATGAAGGAGTTATTGTCTCCCAACCTCCATCTCCCTGAATTTGTACAAAACTGAACAAGCAACAGATATATCATGTAAAAATCATATTTACATAATGTCAAATAATTCAATGACCAGCTCAAAAAACTGGTTTTCTTAAATAATGTTTTTTTTTTTCACACATTTTTTCCTTTCTTTGAACAACTCTTTGTACAAACACAGAACAGATGAGCTTCTTCTGTCAGTGGGGGGGCGTTTCTTTTTTTCATCTTAACTTGAGCTCCCCCACCCCCACCCCCACTGGGGCCAAAGTTGTAATAAAAATCTCTATAAAACTGTGTTTACAAACAGGCATCACCACCTCCACCAATCTGCAATATCTTTCATGCCTCTCCAATAAGGGTCCCATACTTCGCAGTTGAGCAAAAATCTTTTTTGGGTTCTTGTTAACATGTAGCCTTTTGCACAGGCAAGTGTTCCTTTCAGCCTGTCAAGCACACAAAGAGAATATCACAAGCGATGCATGCACAAAAAACATGTGAAATATATCACAAGCACAGAACAAATGGGGTATATCACACAAGCCACCCATACACAAACCATGTGGGTCTTTAGTGAACAAACAATATAAAAGTACGGCTTTGTGACAGGTGTGAAACAATGCTTTACCCATGAAGTACAGACAGAATTACTGGTCGTACACCATCTGTATCAATACGGAGGGTGGTCGTGAAGTACAGAAAGAATTATTGGTCGTCCACCATCTGTATCAATACAGAGGGTGGTCGTGAAGTACAGAAAGAATTACTGGTCATACACCATCTGTATCAATATGGAGGGTGGTTGTGAAGTACAGAAAGAATTATTGGTCGTCCACATCTGTATCATTACAGAGGGTGGTCGTGAAGTACAGAAAGAATTACTGGTCGTCCACCATCTGTATCGATACAGAGGGGAGTCGTGAAGTACAGAAAGAATTATGGTCGTCCACCATCTGTATCAACACAGAGGGTGGTCATGGCAGTGGACAGGGAGAGCAGAATGGGTAAACTACTTGTTCCATGAAGTAAAGCAATGTTTTTTTTGTGTGCAGACCTTACCATTTTTAAGACATTTTACAAGCTTTGACCATTGTAAATGAAAGTGCAGAAGACTGATGAATTTCATGGTGAAATGTAGTACAGAAAAGGCAGCAGATTAACAAAAAAAAAAAATAGGACACAAAGGATGGATGAAATCTTCAGTTCATCAAGTCATATTACATGGAACAGTTGTCTGTAAATGCAGCTATATTCCGAAGGGTACATGTCCCCCCAAATCTTGTCCCTGAATTGTACCCCAGGTTCTGTTACCTTTCCCAGTAATTCACTGAAAGAAAGGCGGCAGAAAACTTGCTAAAACTCAAAGAGGGGAGGTATCAGCATGACCTTTTCGGACTCCATCCGGTGCCTCGGTGCCTCTTCCTGTCTCTCCTGCTTTTCCTTCCCTCTTGTCACACCTGCATCTCCCCTCGAGACCATCTTTCACTGGAGGATGCTGCTACACCCCCACACCGTGTGTAACCAAGCCAACAAAGATTATGTCGATACAAGCCTCAACTAACAACCTTTTGTATAACATGTAACAATACAGACTAAACAAACTCCTGAATGTATTATACACAACCGCTACTTTTAAACATTGAATAATAAAAAAAAATTGATTAACAAGTTCTCCAAGTACACACCCACACACACTGTTGAAGTCTGTGTGCACGCATGCGTGCGAGCACCTCTGTGTGTGTGTGTGCGTGTGTGAGTGCAAGAGTATGGATGCATACATGATGATGAGTTCTCTGCTGCACTAAAGTTACACCTGACGGTCATCTGGGAGAGCACTGACCTCTCTGCATTGTTACAGTCCTTTCCACTTCAACCACACCCCAGCCACATCAATCAATCCTACATCCCCAGCCACATCAATCCCTACATCCCTTCATCTATCTCTCTGCTGCGGTCACACAGTCCTCACTTCAACCACATCCCAGCCACATCAATCCCTACATCCCTTCATCTCTCTGCCGTGGTCACACAGTCCTTCTCACTTCAACCACATCCCAGCCACATCAATCTTACATCCCTTCATCTCTCTGCCATGGTTACACAGTCCTCCTCACTTCAACCAAAACCCTAGCCACATCAATCCTACATCCCTTCATTTATCTCCAAAAGTGTCGCAGACACATCAGGACTGTTTCTCATTCCTGAATCTTTACTGTCTGGGCTATACTTTGAAAGTCAATGCAGGTTTCTAATTTCATTGGTTGCTATGTACTGACCCTCACGTTTCTCCTGTTCTAGCGTTATTTGCTCACTGGAGCCCTCTTGTAGTCTGGGATCCCCATCAGATCTTGTACACTCATAGAGATCAATCATCTGATAAATCTCATCCCCCCCCCCTTGAAATTCAAAGCATCCTTTGTTGAAAAATGTATGAAAACACCTTACCTTGCAATTTTAAGAAAATACATCAACAACCCTGGATCTGACCTTTCATATGAATCTGCACCAAAATGTTTGTGTCAGTTTGCTGTCAGACAAACCATGCGACAGGTGCCAGTGGATGTTAGTGTCAGCTTGTGACAAAAACATCTGATAGGTGCCGGTAGATGTTTGTGTCGCTTTGCTGTCAGACAAACCATGTGACAGGTGCCGGCAGATGTTTGTGTCAGCTCGTTGACAGACAAACCATGCCATAGGTGCCGGTGGATGTTTGTGTCAGCTTGCTGACAAACCATGCAATAGGTGCTGGTGGATGTTTGCGTCAGCTTGCTGACAAACCATGGGATAGGTGCTAGTGGATGTTTGAGTCAGCTTGCTGACAGACAAACCATAAAAGATGGTGTGAAACAGTTCTGTACAAAAAGTCTTATCAACGCCCCTGTTGTTATCTCCATAAAAGACGGTGTGAAATAGAATGATTTGTTCTGTACAAAAAGTATTTATCAACGCCCCTTGTTATCTCCATAAAAGACGGTGTGAAATAGAATGATTTGTTCTGTACAAAAAGTATTTATCAACGCCCCTTGTTATCTCCATAAAAGACGGTGTGAAATAGAATGATTTGTTCTGTACAAAAGTCTTTATCAACGCCCCTTGTTATCTCCATAAAAGACGGTGTGAAATAGAATGATTTGTTCTGTACAAAAGGTATTTATCAATGCCCCTTGTTATCTCCATAAAAGGCGGTGTGAAAAACAGAATGATTTGTTCTGTACAAAAAGACTTTATTAATGCCCCTTCTTGTCTCCAGAACTGACTGTTGCAATTCTCTGCAGGCAAGCATCCCTCTATAATAGGAGGACAGCATTCCAAAGGTGATGAACTACACAGTATGTCTCATTTTCAGGAAGGAAAAAAAAAATGCCAGACTACATCACTCTCCTCTTCGCCGAACTGCACTGGCTGCTTGTACATCTTGGCATTAAGAACAAAAATGGTTCAGTTTGTTTACACATTAATTTTTCGCATTGTTTCAGTTGTCTTCTTGGACTTCTTCAGCTTCACACTCCATCATCAACATTCAACATTAGAGCATAGTAAATACCCCCCTTTCATAGGATTTGTTCGATCGATAACAGCTCTGACTTCATTCAACAACATTTGAGCATAGTAAATACCCCTTTTCATAGGATTGGGACCATGGAAACAGAACTACAAGAAATAAAATATTGGGAATCAGAAACAACTGCTCTGCATCATGATTGGGTAATGGAAGCACGGCTTTTAGAAAGATGAGAGGAAATCAGACAGAATTGTACTGCAACATCATTTGGGCTTTGGAAGCACAGCAGCAAGAAGAAAGATGACAGGGAATCAGAACCAACTGCTCTCCGTAACGATTTGGGCAATGGAAGCACAGCTAGAAACAGTAGTAGAGGAAAGATTTGTCCAGTATGATTTGTCCTTCCTCTGCACAATGTAACAACAACAGGGTAAAATTCTTGTACACAACCGCGAACATCTGGACTTTTTAAGATTTCAGGCACACAAAAACGCTGGAGTAAATATTCTCTATAATAAAACCCAACAATGGACGAGGGTAGGATGGACCATACATATGTCGACTTAGTTAAAAAAAGAAATTATGCTGAATAGGATACTAAGTGCAACATAGAGATCCAGAGAAGAACAGAACAAAAGATACTTTGTCAGCATGTTCACAGCCTGTACATCATATGGCCAATGTCAGTTGATGCAAAGGATTCTAATAAACAACCGTATGTCGTATGGCCAACGTGAGATAATGCAGAGGATTCTCATCAACATGCAGTTCAAAAGAACTGGTGGAAAAAAAAAATCTATCCTCGGTGCATAATGTTCATTGCACTTTTCCTCAGATCTATCATAAAAAAAGTAATGGGGGGGGGGGGGGGGGGGGGGGGGGGGGGGGGGGGGGGGGGGGGGGGTCCACAGTACTTTTTAAAACTGGTTTATATACAGTAACTACACACAGGTTCAGGTTTACTGAAACAGGTACCACTGCTCCACAGTAATAGGTACTATTGCTCCACAGTAATAGGTACTATTGCTTCACAGTAATGGGTACTATTGCTCCACAGTAATGGATACTATTGCTCCACAGTAATAGGTACTATTGCTCCACAGTAATGCGTACTGTGCTCCACAGTAATGGGTACTGCTGCTCCACAGTAATGGGTACTATTGCTTCACAGTAATGGGTACTATTGCTCCACAGTAATAGGTACCACTGCTCCACAGTAATAGGTACTATTGCTCCACAGTAATGGGTACTATTGCTCCACAGTAATGCGTACTGTTGCTCCACAGTAATAGGTACTATTGCTTCACAGTAATAGGTACTATTGCTCCACAGTAATGGGTACTATTGCTCCACAGTAATGGGTACTGCTGCTCCACAGTAATGGGTACTATTGCTTCACAGTAATGGGTACTCTTGCTCCACATTAATAGGTACTATTGCTCCACAGTAATGGGTACTATTGTTCACAGTAATGGGTACTATTGCTCCACATTAATGGGTACTATTGCTCCACAGTAATAGGTACTTTTGCTCAACAGTAACAGCCTCAAAAAGTTTAAAATACCCTTTAAAAAAAAATCACACATGAAATATGTAAAACAAAAAAAAAAACACCTGTGACCACCGTAATTCATGGCTAAGATACATATCACTCTCACAACAGTCTAATTACTAGTTAAAAAGATTTTCAACATCAACCACATTAGCTGCTCTGTTCACTGAAACCCAGCCACGTGTCCTTGCATTGAAAAGGAAGGACAGAAGTCAAAACAGACAACAGCAGGATTTCACAGCTGGCATAGGTAATGGAATAAACCATGTAGAAACAGAAATCCTACACCTTCATTAAGCAGCAGGCACATTTAATGGAATAAACCATGTAGAAAAGAAACCCTACACCCTTCATTAAGCAGCAGGCATAGGTGATGGAATAAACCATGTAGAAAAAGAAATCCTACACCTTTATTAAGCAGCAGTCAGCTAAAGTTCTACACACAGCTTGTTGGGTAAAGTGCAATGTTGACCAGTTATAGCCAACACACCACTGGTACCAAAAAAAGAATTTTCTTTGTAATAATATGAGGCATAATCTAAGCGTGTGGAACTCCAAGAGATCTTGATTGGGGATGTGGAAAAAAAGCCCAAATTCAAAGTCATGGAGACAGTGGGAGTGTGTGAATGTGTGTGTGTGTGTGTGTGTGTGTGTGTGTGTGTGTGTGTGTGTGAGTGAGTGAGAGTGTGCATGCATGTGTGCGTGAATGTGTGTGAGTGAGTGAGCGTGTGCGTGCATGTGTGTGTGAATGAGTGAGCCATGTCCATGATGGAGCAAGCAAGTAGGCAAAACATGTGCATGAATGGGTGTGTGCTTCTTACTACTTACCAAAATGAAATAAAATTCTTTTAAACTCATAAATAGAAAACAATAATCAGAAAAATGACTTCAAAGCTTGATTTTCAATGTAACTGGACACACTTTGCTTGCTACAAAGTCACTGGTGGAGGCCATTGTGTCACCTGCGAGCTGCCCAGTAACCCGTAGCACAGTGACCCCATCACCTAACACCATGACCAGTGCAATGACAACTTTAATTCTCAGCAAAGCACACAGCCTTTTATCCTTTCTAAAACTAAATCCATGCCTCTATTGATGTCTAGCATGTACACAATCTCTACATAAAGTTGTTATCCACAAATAACAGTATCCATGCCTCTATTGATGTCTAGCATGTACACAGTCGTTACATAAAGCTGTTGTCCACACATAACAGCGTCCATGCCTCTATTGATGTCTAGCATGTACACAGTCGTTACATAAAGCTGTTGTCCACACATAACAGTACTGGAGCCCTCGGTCTGACCGTAACTGCATCCTGCATTGTACTTTGTGACTGCACCATTTCACTCTTTTCCTCATCAACATCCTGTGGCACTACCATTACTACAGTCTACCAGAAAAAAAAAAACACATTTCTTTCATACTGTGTTGAACAGATTAGCAATAGATTTATGACTTCAAATACCTGCGCTCCCTACCTGAAAACTCTTGAGATCACCCATTGTACTGCACCCTCACGGGTCAATGTCAGGTCACAGAATACGTCTCACAGGAAGCTACAGTATGCCAGTTTTTTTTTTTTTTTTTTTTTTTTTTTTTTTTTTACATTTCACCCTGGTAGCTACCAGGATATTTGCCTTCATAAGATTTAATTCCTTTTTTTTTCTGGAAAATGACAACTGTTGTACCCAAAGCTTGCAAAGAGTAAAGACAATTCATGCAAACTACTTCATTTCTACACCATCAACTTAGTGCAGATCTCTGGGTCCAGACTTAGAGCAATGCTGACAACAGGACTTGGACCAGAAAAAGTCATACCAAAAAATCAAGATAAAAATACATCTGAACAAGAAAGACATTGTTTCATTATATCAGAATAAACCAACCAAGATCCTGTACATAACAATGTTCAGATTTACCCGCCATGTTTACATATTCTATGCACCTAAAAATACATCTGAACAAGAAAGACATTGTTTCATTATATCAGAATAAACCAATCAAGATCCTGCACATAACAATGTTCAGATTTACCCACCATATTTACATATTCTATGCACCTAAAAATACATATGAACAAGAAAGACATTGTTTCATTATATCAGAATAACCAATCAAGATCCTGCACATAACAATGTTCAGATTTACCCGCCATATTTACATATTCTATGCACCTAAAACACAAACAAGAATCAAAAACATGTTCTTCATGATGGGAAAATGGAGACCTGAACACAAAAATAACAAAGGTTTCATCCTTTGAATTCACTGTGTAAACAAGTTGAAATAAAAAATACATACATAACCTGAACATGACAATAATCATGACTCCCTTTTCAGCATATACTACTGTTGTGACAATCATACCTGAAGTCACATTAGAAGAAAATATTGTTGTTGCTAACCATTGTTAATTCTTCACCTAACCCTAATTCATTTTAGCACATTTGAGCGAAAGTATGTTCATGCAGAAAATTATAAAAACTGTCCAACAATACACATCCCATTCCTTCCCCTCCATTTTTTTTTTTCCCTAAATGTACTGCATATATTAGTCGCACACAAAAATGCAGTACATAAACACAAACACACCACCAGAAATGGGCAACAATGAACACTCCATGTTTACAGCAAGTCTGTTATTCCAAAAACTATATCAAACAACACAACATACTTACAATAAGAATTCATTTCACAGAAATGTATCAGAATATATCCCACAACACTCGTCCTGCAACAGCATCCCATAAATACCGCCAGCAGCATATATCCAGAAAATCCAACAACCAGCCAATCACCAGGCAGTCAACCCATGCTGCTCATGTGGTTCTCAACCAATCAGAGCATCAAGAATCTGTCTGGAGGTCAGGATGTACCATCCATCTGTACGACATGATTTCACGACATCAAATATTTCATTTGACCAATAAGCCTTAATCTTCCATCCCAAAGCTCAATCACGCTGCCAACATACAAAAAAAAAAAACCTTTTCAATATTTCATATATCATAAACAATGGCTTCAAGAAAACTATTTAAAGAGGAAACTTTCCAAACAAAATAGTGTGCTATGTGGCCCTTTGTGGTCGGCTGGGCTATAAGCAACATTACCTTACCTTACCTCTTCAGAGTCTGAATGTTTTTGTGACCACGACTCCAGTAACCAACCATTCTGATGTAATAAGACTTTATAAAGAGAGAGAGAGAGAGAGAGAGAGAGAGAGAGAGAGAGAGAGAGAGAGAGCTTAATCACTGAGCAACAGATGACTTTTTCAATATTGCCACACCAGGGTTTTGTTACCTTCAAGTTTGTTACAGGCAGACATTCCTGTATTTCTCCTTAATCCCCCTCACAGCACACACATATTTGATTACTCTCATGTTCAGGTGGTCTGAATCACTTTCTTTTAACAAGCCAAAGTGCACGTGTAGCCTGCTAAAGTAGTTTACTTGTTCCCATGCTCCCTCTCTTTCGTGGGTTCTGACAACAGAAAATTCTCACACTATTATGGATAAAAGACCAGCTTGACAGAAAATCATGAAGGCCATTCATTTACATGATGGGTAACATCTATTATGTAACATTACTAGTATTATCATACTCAGAGAGAGAAGGGAGGGGTACGAAGGAGGGAGGAGGGGGAGAGAACAGCCAAGTCTGGTGGCAAGTGTTGTGATGATGTGCCAAAGCTGGGATGTGGATGTGTTCAAGTGCTGTGATGAGGTGCCAAAGCTGGGATGTGGATGTGTTCAAGTGCTGTGATGAGGTGCCAAAGCTGGGATGTGGATGTGTTCAAGTGTCGGGATGAGGTGCCAAAGCTGGGATGGGATGGATGTGTTCAAGTGTTGGGATGAGGTGCCAAAGCTGGGATGTGGACGTGTTCAAGTGTTGTGATGAGGTGCTAAAAGTTGGCATGTGGATGTGTCTGTGCTCCTTCTATCAGCTAACTCCGACACACTGGTGCAGATCTACAGTAAATTTCAAAAGATTGTCTGGGGAACCATTATCAACACATGATTCAACTTTTGAGGTATTCAGGTTGAAAAACTGACCAAAAAAAAAAAAATTAAAGGAAAAGCTGTTAAATGTTGTTCATGATCTCACAGCGCTACAGAAAGCAGGATAACACCAGACAACTGTCCACTATGGCGGCACAAGCGGGTAAGGGTTTTTGTCCCTTTATCAAATGCAGTTTAATTATTCATCTTTTTTTTTTTTTCAATCATTTCTTAACACCAACATAATTTAATTTCACCTGTTAAAATGTTTATCAGAAAGATGTTGCGATTTGGAGCATAACCTTCATGACACTTTTTCCCCCACAATCTTCTTATTCCATAAAACACAGTTTCAGTTTTGCTTTAGCAGCTGGTACTGGTACACATTAAGCAAAGGCTAGTTAACAGCTGTAGCAATTACCACCCCAAGATCAGCAAGTTTAATGAATATATTTTTTTTTTCAGCAAGTATGATTCATATCAATATTTATCTCTTTGTTTTCAAGGATTTCCAGATTAAAGGATTTTCTTCTTTTCAAAACTTCTTTCTTTCATCAATACTTTTATTCATACCATATCTGTTCCATTAAAGCCATTGTTACTTTCAATAATCTGATAATACACATCAGCAAGAAAAGCCAAATAATATCATAAGACACCACTTATGACTCAATTAGCATAAATTAACACCACTTTCATCAACTTTTTTGCGATCAAACAAAGATCCTTTTTTAAAATCATTTGAATTTATTGCCAACATAATTATGCCTGCGCACACTCTCTGCTTGCACGTGCATGTCGTATCTCTGTGTTGCAGGTGCCATCTCTACTTCTCCCTGCCCATCAGTGACAGGAGGAAGAGGAAAATGTATATGACATCGAGGTACAGCTGCAGGGCACCATAGATGTACTCCTCTGCAGACAGCTCGTGTTTCCGCCCACCGATGATCATCTGCGTGTTGTAGACAAGCACCTGAAACATCATTCTGCCTCAGGTACTGATATAATAACGCTGTCTTTCTAGCTTTTGTGATTCTATGTCAGTTACTGATATAACAATGCTGTCTTTCTAGTTTTTGTGATTCTGTCAGTTACTGATATAATAATGCTGTCTTTCCAGCTTTTGTGATTCTATGTCAGTTACTGATATAACAATGCTGTCTTTCTAGCTTTTGTGATTCTGTCAGTCACTGATATAAACAATGCTGTCTTTCTAGCTTTTGTGATTCTGTCAGTTACTGATATAATAATGCTGTCTTTCCAGCTTTTGTGATTCTATGTCAGTTACTGATATAACAATGCTATCTTTCTAGCTTTTGTGATATGCCCATCAACAATGAACTGTGGGCATGGTGGGGGGGGGGGGGGGGGAGAAAGAAGACAGAGGTGATGTGTGGGGTGAGGAAAGGCTGGTTGGCTTTAGTAACCATGCTCCAAGGTAGAGCATCAAGGTCGTAGCAAGCATCAAGGTCATAGCAAGCACCTGTGTTTGACCAGTGACCATGCTCCAAGGTAAAGCATCAAGGTCGTAGCATGCACCTGTGCTTGACCAGTGACCATGCTCCAAGGCAGAGCACCAACGTCGTAGCAAGCACCAAGGTCGTAGCAAGAACCTGTGTTTGACCAGTGATCATACTCCAAGGTAGAGCTCCAAGGTCGTAGCAAGAACCTGTGTTTGACCAGTGACCATGCTCCATGGCAGAGCACCAAGGTCGTAGCAAGAACCTGTGTTTGACCAGATCATACTCCAAGGTAGAGCTCCAAGGTCGTAGCAAGAACCTGTGTTTGACCAGTGACCATGCTCCATGGCAGAGCACCAAGGTCGTAGCAAGAACCTGTGTTTGACCAGTGATCACACTCCAAGGTAGAGCTCCAAGGTCGTAGCAAGAACCTGTGTTTGACCAGTAACCATGCTCCACATCAAGGTCACAGCAAGAACCTGTGTTTGACCAGTGACCATGCTCCACGGCAGAGCACCAAGGTCGTAGCAAGAACCTGTGTTTGACCAGTGACCATGCTCCACGGCAGAGAGCACCAAGGTCGTAGCAAGAACCTGTGTTTGACCAGTAACCATGCTCCACATCAAGGTCACAGCAAGAACCTGTGTTTGACCAGTGACCATGCTCCACAGCAGAGCACCAAGGTCGTAGCAAGAAGTCATTCATCCACACAATTCTTTAAAAGACATCGTCTAAAATCTCATCCAAAACTTGTTAAAAATCTTTCCACTGTAAAATCTCAGATCCGATGAAAAAATGTTAACCTCTTTCAAGAACTCAAAGATCGCGTCAGGCGGAACATCTCTGAACAAGGTTTTCATGGAATCTGCTGTAAAATGTTTGTGTCTCACATCGTGCAAATCCCAACACTCTAAAAGAATATGTTTCATTGTGAGTGGCACATGACACGGAATGCACCAAGGAGCTTCTTCACTCTTTAAAAGGTAGGAATGGGTAAAATACGAATGGCCGGTGTGCAGCCGGCACAGAACTGTTTCTTCTTTACGACCACCAGACGAAGATGAGAGGAACTCCTTTAGGTTTGGACGGATCTGAAAAGAGTTTTTTTTGTTATCCGTCTGTGTATTCCAATCCTCCTGCCAGAGGTCTTTTACATAATCGTTAATTTTGGGTTTCAGATCCGAGCAGGGGATAGGTGTGTTTGACAGTTTCTCTCTTGTGGCATTCTTGGCCAAACGATCCACCATTTCGTTCCCTCCGATGCCAACATGACCAGGAACCCAAGCCAGAAGAATGTGTTGTAACCCTCGCTGTCAACTGTCAACTTGGTAAAAAGGTCAAAAAGTGTAAAAGTTTCGGGGTGCTGAAGGTTGCGGCCAGATATGGCCTCCAAAGCCGACAGCGAATCCGACAAAACCAGAAAGTCCCTCTTTGGAGACTGTGAGATTATTCTTAGTGCCAGAACAGAGCTGTAAGTTCAGCAGAGTAGGCAGAAGCGTCTGAAGGAATATGTTCTAACAGTATTTGAGAGCACCAGGGGCAGTAGGCTGCACAGGCCACTCCATCTTCAGACTTGGAACCGTCAGTGAAAATTTTCTGATAGGATGGGAGTTTTGAACTCAGCTCAGCATACAACGCCTTGTATGCCAGAGAGCTGGTGGACTCTTTGCGAAAAGCTGCAAGATCAAAACGAATGTCTGGTGTGAAAAAGGTCCACGGAGGCTCATCTGGAAACTTGGAAAAATCAGACACAACTCCTAGGTCTCTAGACCTGCATTCCGTGCGTGAGGCTGCATACGAAGGCCAAACGACGGAATACAGGGTTGTTTTTTTCGATTTGTTTTGGAACTGAGGGTCAAAGACACAGTCATAGGCAGGGTTTTCTGGTTCAGAGAACAGTCTGATATAGTAGTTCAAAGATAGTTTCAACCTGCGGTTGGACAGTGAGGGTTCACCTGCCTCTGCGTACAGGCTGTACACAGGGGTGGTGCGGAATGCTCCAAGACATAGACGAAGCCCTTGATGGTGGATAGGGTCTAAGAGTTTGAGGTAAGACGGTCTTGCAGAGCCATACACAGCACAACCATAGTCCAGTTTGGAACGGACCAGGGCTCTGTAGAGGTGCAGCAAAGTTTTCTTATCAGCGCCCCAGTCAGTGTGTGCTACGACCCGCAGAATATTCAGAGCTTTCTGGCAAGAAGTTTTGAGGTTTTTAATATGGCTGAGAAAGTTCAGTTTTTGATCAAAATAACCCCCAGAAATTTAGCTTCCTTAACAGCTGGAATGGTGGTCTTATCCAGAAGAATTTCAGGATCAGCAAAAAATTGACGAAAATTGTGAAAATGGATTGACTGGGTTTTTTTACGTGAAAAGTAAAACCCGTTTTCCTCGGCCCACTGTTGAATCCTGTTGACACAAAGTTGGAGTCGCGCGCTACGTACGCTGGCGTAAGAAGCTCCAACTGCGTACAGCGCGAAGTCGTCAACGAACAAAGAAGACTCAGAGCCCTGGCTTACCGATTTCACAATGTCATTGATCTTATGCTGAAAAAGGCAGGAGAAAGGATGCTCCCCTGAGGTACACCCAACTCCTGCCCATGGATGTCCGAGAGTGTGGTGCCAACACGCACCTGGAACTGTCGATCAGCCAGAAAGTTTTCGATAAACATAGGCAGATAGCCACGAAAACCAAGTTTATGCAAATCCATAAGGATCCCTGATTTCCACGTGGTGTCATATGCTTTTTTCTAGGTCGAAAAAAGATAGCGCGACCATGCTGCTTATTGACAAAGGCGTTGCGAATGGTGGTTTCTAGACGAATTAAATGGTCAACTGTCGAGTGGTACTTGCGGAACCCGCACTGTTCACTGGCCAAAAGGCCGTCGGTTTCCAGCTTCCACATCAGACGGGAGTTGACCATCTTTTCCATCAGCTTACACAGGCAGCTGGTCAGAGCTATTGGGCGATAGTTTGATGGGCTGGTAGGGTCCTTTCTAGGTTTGGGGATTGGAATGATCAGGGCTTTCCGCCCGGAGGGCAGGAAGCACCCTGTGGTCCAGATATGGTTATAGACTTTAAGAAGGGTCTGGAGACAGCTTTCTGGAAGGTGTTTCAAAACCTGATAATGAATGTCATCCAGACCAGGGGCAGAGTCATTGCAGGTTTGCAAAGCTGATTTTAGTTCGCTAATCGAGAAAGGCAGATTGTAAACTTCAGAGTTGTCTGATGTGAATTTAAAGATGAGGAGTTCTGCTGGATGGTGGAGGCCAACAGATTGGCAACAGCTTGTTTGTCAGTGATCAAAGCATCGGCAAGTTTCAGGTGATGAATGGAGGGGTTGGTGTTCTTCCCTAGGTCGTAGCAAGAACCTGTGTTTGACCAGTGACCATGCTCCACATCAAGGTCGTAGCAAGAACCCTGTGTTGACCAGTGACCATGCTCCCAGGTAGCAAGCACCTGTGTTTGACCAGTGACCATGCTCCACATCAAGGTCGTAGCAAGAACCTGTGTTTGACCAGTAACCCTGCTCCACATCAAGGTCGTAGCAAGAACCTGTGTTTGACCAGTAACCCTGCTCCACATCAAGGTCGTAGCAAGAACCTGTGTTTGACCAGTGACCATGCTCCACATCAAGGTCGTAGCAAGAACCTGTGTTTGACCAGTGACCATGCTCCACATCAAGGTCACAGCAAGAACCTGTGTTTGACCAGTGACCCTGCTCCACATCAAGGTCGTAGCAAGAACCTGTGTTTGACCAGTGACCCTGCTCCACATCAAGGTCGTAGCAAGAACCTGTGTTTGACCAGTAACCCTGCTCCACATCAAGGTCGTAGCAAGAACCTGTGTTTGACCAGTGACCATGCTCCACATCAAGGTCACAGCAAGAACCTGTGTTTGACCAGTGACCATGACCCTCACAGCAAGACATCAAGGTCGTAGCAAGAACCCTGTGTTTGACCAGTGACCATGCTCCACATCAAGGTCGTAGCAAGAACCTGTGTTTGACCAGTAACCCTGCTCCAAGGTAGAGCACCAAGGTCATAGCAAGAACCTGTGTTTGAACCTGCAGGAGCTCAACAACATGAACACATGATTCTTTCCCTGCCCACCACAGTGTGCAATAGAACGTAAGATGGATTCCTCCTCCCCACCTACCACCTCCCCTTTCTCTCCAGGGTGGTTAACTGGCTGAACACATCACCTATTGTGGGCGTCAACAACATTAACCCTCGCAGTGCCAAATTACGCTAGCAGTTTCAGAGCAGCTGTCTGACCAGTGTTTGAAAATCTGCATCGGTGGTAACCTGCACTGAAGCTTGCATTCAACAAGAGTGCCTCTCTGTTTTTACCTCATGGGACAGAGGCCACAGGTGGGCACGTCCAAGGCAACAGTGAGCTTAACAGCGAGAGACAATGCTGGCATTCAGCAGAAGAGACCCTCTGTTTTTACCTCATGGGACAGATGCCATTAGTGGGCATGTCCAAGGCAACGGTGAGCTCAACAGCGAGAGACAATGCCAAAGAATGGGTGTGACATGTTTTGCCAGATATGCTGACAGTGGATAACCCAGCTGTTGTCCTGGTATCAAATGTTGGACTCTCTAGATCTAGTTGCTTGCTTGACCTATACAGCTGAGAAAAGGTAACTCTATTTTCAATAATAAGTCAAGTATTCTCTTCCCCTGATTTTTTTTTCTACAACAGGTCTGTTAATTTAAGTTAATTTCAGTACAACTGCAACAAAAAATGGGTTAGGCTGGGCAAAAACAAAAAATGTTTCAGTATTGGTCTGGTAAAATGGATCATCTGACTGGCACCACTAGAAACCTGAATGATGATACAACAAGCTGATGCAAATGTTTGTGATGATGTGTTTGACTTGTTGATGAAATAATCAAAAATATAATAATAGTATCATTACATATTACAGTTATGTGATAATAATAATAATGACAATAATAATAACACACATGTGCAGGTGTGTTTTCACACACACACAAATTCTTTACTTGTTTTGTTGCTTTCATTCTGAAATATAATTCAGACTATGCTTCAACACTGCACCTAACTAGCTACCAGTACTCACTAAGTCTGCATCACAATTCCAGATCTCAGGTAAGCGCACCCACCAGAAGTTTCCAGTCACAAAACTGAAAACTACAAGGCATACTCAACAGCCGACCATGATCACACTGGGCTGAAAAACCATCACTAAGAGTTTCACACCATAGCCGACTGTCAGCTAAAAGTTTGATTTTGACGTTCCAATCATTGAAATTCAACTCGGCTGCCTAATTCAACACAATGATTTGAATAATCCAGTCATTTCTTCATGCACAAAACGACGACAGTGAGTCGGTGCAGTGTCATTTTTTTTCCAGTGTGAAGAACTGACCAAGGTGTAGAGCACCTGTTCATCCACTGAAAGACACCTTACTTCATCACCCCTATCTGCTGTGATATCCACCCCTCCTCACTTCCACTGTCCTCAAAAAGTTCCATGAATGCAAGAGCAGACCTTGGGTAAAGACTCAAACAATATTCTTGACAGAATGTGCGGTCAATGACCACAACTGGTCACAAAATATTCTACTCCCTTAACCAATCTAAAAATGTGTTCTTATATATATATATATATATATATATATATATATACATATACATACACACACACACACACACACACACACATATATACAAGGTAAAAAAATAAGTTCCGCATTTTCTAGATGAAGCCTGTGGGCGAAAGCTTGAGTTTTAATATTTGATTTTATCCTTGTGTGGAGAGAAAATGTGGAACTTGTTTTTACCTTGTATATTTTTAGTCTACCTGTTCTCATTGTTTGGTTGTGGTGCGGTGCGGGCAACGGAAAATTCTTCTTGTGAAAATACATATATACATATACATATATATATGAGTGCACCTAAACCATATCCAGTGACATGCATTGTGGCAAAATCAGGCACCCAACAGTTGCAAGCTAAAATCAGTAGTCAATGATATCGTGTGGCCAGTCCGGGTAGGTCTAGAGCTTTGCCACTCAGTCCAGGTGGGTCTACAGCTTTGCCACTCAGTCCAGGTGAGTGTAGAACTTTGCCACTCAGTCCAGGTGGATCTACAGCTTTGCCACTCAGTCCAGGTGGGTCTACAGCTTTGCCACTCAGTCCAGGTGGGTCTACAGCTTTGCCACTCAGTCCAGGTGGGTCTACAGCTTTGCCACTCAGTCCAGGTGAAGCCATTCAGAGTGTCGTCAGGAATAAAATTACCAGGTTTAACCTGAATATACAACACTGTGCTATGGGTATGTCTTACAACATTGTGCTATGGATATGTCTTAAAACTATCAGTTTTAACCTGAATAAACAACACTGTGCTGTGAATGTGTCTAAAACTACCAGGTTTAACCTAAATAAACAACACTGTGCTGTGAATGTGTCTTAAAACTACCAGGTTTAACCCAAATAAACAACACTGTACGGTGAATGTGTCTTAAAACTACCAGGTTTAACCTGAATAAACAAAACTGTGCTGTGAATGAGTCTTTCTTACATTTCTGATGGCCATGCTTCCAACTGCACGATAGATGATTTTGTTTAAAAATTCAAATCTCTCTCTCTCTCTTTCTCTGACTCCTTCATGTAACCATTCTCAAGCACTGAGCCATACTTTCTGACACTCACCACAGCAAAGACCAGAGCTCCCAGACCAGCATACACAGTGTCCATTATCTGCCACACACACACACACAAAGGCCCATTACACTCACGACACCTAGCAAAACTCTATGGCCATGGGAACTCTTTATCACACAGCTCTACAGCCTGGCAAGGAGGGGGAGCAGAGGGGGAGGAGAGAGGGGCCAGGAAACTGCAAGTTCTGGACTCTCTTCTTTCAGCTAAATGTCACAAAAGTGATGGTACATTTCATGGCTGAATCGATTCGAATCTTGCCCAGCTACAGGTTAGATTCATTTGTCTTGCTAGTTGACCTTTACCCCTCACCCTCACCCTCCATCCCACTCCGAGTCATCAGTATTCCTGCTGCAGTCAGTTTAGTGGTAATGAATTATTTAGTCTGTGAATTTGCATAAAAGGAATTGTGAGAGTTAAGATGCCTCGTTTTGAGCTAGGAGTTTTACGTTTAATTAAATTTATTTATTTTTTCTTTCCTTAGCTGTATCAACATCTGCAGGCAAACATCAGTGTAGACTACAGGAATGTGACTGAAATCAGTTTAAACAGACGTTAGTGTAGACTATAGGAGTGGGACTGAAATCAGTTTAAACAGACGTCAGTGTAGACTGTAGGAATGTGACTGAAATCAGTTTAAAAACAGCCGTTAGTGTAGAGTACAGGAATGGGACTGAAATCAGTTTAAACAGACGTTAGAGTAGACTGTAGGAATGTGACTGAAATCAGTTTAAACACACATTAGAGTAGGATGTAGGAATGTGACTGAAATCTGTTTAAACAGACGTTAGTGTAGGCTATAGGAATGTGACTGAAATCTGTTAAAACAGACATTAGAATAGACTATAGGAATGGGACTGAAATCAGTTAAAACAGATGTTAGAGTAGACTATAGGAATGGGACTGAAATCAGTTTAAACAGATGTTAGAGTAGACTATAGGAATGGGACTGAAATCAGTTTAAACAGATGTTAGTGTAGACTACAGGAATGGGACTGAAATCAGTTTAAACAGACGTTAGTGTAGACTGTAGGAGTGGGACTGAAATCAGTTTAAAAACAGACGTTAGTGTAGACTGTAGGAGTGGGACTGAAATCAGTTTAAACAGATGTTAGTGTAGACTACAGGAATATGACTGAAATCAGTTTAAACAGACGTTAGTGTAGACTACAGGAATGGGACTGAAATCAGTTTAAACAGACGTTAGTGTAGACTGTAGGAGTGGGACTGAAATCAGTTTAAACAGATGTTAGTGTAGACTACAGGAATATGACTGAAATCAGTTTAAACAGACGTTAGTGTAGACTACAGGAATATGACTGAAATCAGTTTAAACAGACGTTAGTGTAGGCTACAGGAATCTGACTGAAATCAGTTTAAACAGACGTTAGTGTAGGCTAGAGGAGTGGGACTGAAATCAGTTTAAACAGACGTAGTGTAGACTACAGGAATGGGACTGAAATCAGTTTAAACAGACGTTAGTGTAGACTGTAGGAGTGGGACTGAAATCAGTTTAAAACAGACGTTAGGGTGGACTACAGGAATGGGATTGAAATCAGTTTAAACAGACGTCAGTGTGGACTACAGGAATGGGACTGAAATCAGTTTAAACAGACGTTAGTGTAGACTGTAGGAGTGGGACTGAAATCAGTTTAAACAGACGTCAGTGTAGACTACAGGAATGGGACTGAAATCAGTTTAAACAGACGTTAGTGTAGACTGTAGGAGTGGGACTGAAATCAGTTTAAACAGACGTCAGTGTGGACTACAGGAATGGGACTGAAATCAGTTTAAACAGACGTTAGTGTAGACTGTAGGAGTGGGACTGAAATCAGTTTAAAACAGACGTCGTGTGGACTATAGGAATGGGACTGAAATCAGTTTAAACAGACGTTGTGTGGACTACAGGAATGGGACTGAAATCAGTTTAAACAGACATCAGTGTAGACTACAGGAATGGGACTGGAATCAGTTTAAACAGACGTTAGTGGACTACAGGAATGGGACTGAAATCCATCACAGCTGAACTGGTAACAGCTTCTGTGATCCAGCAGCGCCGTATCTCTAACGACTACATGAACCTTCACAGGGCAGGTGAATGACCTCAATGGTCAGCCATCAACATCAGCAACACAGCGACAGACACAAGCACAGTCTGCACCTTCACAGGGCAGGTGAATGACCTCAATGGTCAGCCATCAACATCAGCAACACAGCGACAGACACAAGCACAGTCTGCATCTTCACAGGGCAGGTAAATGACCTCAATGGTCAGCCATCAAAATCAGCAACACAGCGACAGACACAAGCACAGTCTGCACCTTCACAGGGCAGGTGAATGACCTCAATGGTCAGCCATCAACATCAGCAACACAGCAACAGACACTAGCACAGTCTGCACCTTCACAGGGCAGGTAAATGACCTCAATGGTCAGCCATCAACATCAGCAACACAGCGACAGACACAAGCACAGTCTGCTTTATAAACCTGCATCTTCACAGGGCAGGTAAATGACCTCAATGGTCAGTCGTCAACATCAGCAACACAGCGACAGACACAAGCACAGTCTGCTTTATAAACCTGCATCTTCACAGGGCAGGTAAAGTGACCTCAATGGTCAGTCGTCAACATCAGCAACACAGCGACAGACACAAGCACAGTCTGCTTTATAAACCTGCATTTTCACAGGGCAGGTAAATGACCTCAATGGTCAGCCATCAACATCAGCAACACAGCGACAGACACAAGCATAGTCTGCTTTATAAACCTGCATTTTCACAGGGCAGGTAAATGACCTCAATGGTCAGCCATCAACATCAGCAACAGACACAAGCACAGTCTGCTTTATAAACCTGCATCTTCACAGGGCAGGTAAATGACCTCAATGGTCAGCTGTCAACATCAGCAACACAGCGACAGACACTAGCACAGTCTGCATCTTCACAGGGCAGGTAAATGACCTCAATGGTCAGCCGTCAACATCAGCAACACAGCGACAGACACAAGCACAGTCTGCTTTATTAACCTGCATCTTCACAGGGCAGGTGAATGACCCACAATGGTCAGCCATCAACATCAGCAACACAGCGACAGACACTAGCACAGTCTGCATCTTCACAGGGCAGGTGAATGACCTCAATGGTCAGCCATCAACATCAGCAACACAGCGACAGACACTAGCACAGTCTGCATCTTCACAGGGCAGGTAAATGACCTCAATGGTCAGCCATCAACATCAGCAACACAGCGACAGACACTAGCACAGTCTGCTTTATAAACCTGCATCTTCACAGGGCAGGTAAATGACCACAATGGTCAGCCATTCACATCAGCAACACAGCGACAGACACAAGCATATCAAAACAAATCAGATCTTTTCCACCACAAAATTTGGTGCCATTTCGACTTTCAATTATAACATCATGTACAGTGCCAAGTGCTCTAGTAAATTTACATGGCATTTTGTTACATTACATTTAGATTTGTTTTATTTTGTTACATTCACATCCAATGCTAGTTGGCACTGATAGCACTAATACAACAAATTTCAATGGACTGTATTAAAACACACTGGAACACAATGTAACATAGTCCCTGTGAATGTCTCTCAAACACATGCTCCCTCAAACGACAGACACACCGACAGGGCACATGACTCACGTGGTTGTATCCCCAGCAGTAGTAGGTGATGATGCAGGCACAGCCAAAGAAGAAGAGGACATCAGCAAGGCGAAAATCAGGCCAGAGCACATGGTAAAGTCAACCTGGTCCACATGCAAGACGTAAACATCATCGCAGTGACATGATCTTCGTGCTTCTATTTAACCTCTAACTTAACCATTCATTTGCTTAGTGCAGTTTTGTTTCTTTGCATCACAAGCAAGCCAAAATGCACGTCAACGTACAAATCAGAGTGCAAAGCAGTCCTCAGTTAATACATAATGCAAAAAAAAAAAAATTTAATTTTGCCAAATCTGTCTTATTCAGATTTAACACCAAAAAATTAGTCAAAAATTCACTTTGCCGCTTTCTCTTATGTACTACATAAAAACGTTTTTTTTTTTTTTTTTTTTAGTTTATTCTGGATTTTGGTGCCTTTTTTCAGTAACGCTGAAGTCAGTTTCAACTATCTAGATTGACTATTTGTTAATTTATATACTATTTTTTTTTTTTTTTTTAGCAGATTCTTTTTTTTTCTTTTTACTCCCACCATATAATCACTGACTACACTGGAGTTATTTATCAGTTACTGTGTATAATCATTATATCTTCTTCATTCATTTGATTAATTTGTTAATGAATATAATTATCACACATCTTGTTATTCATTTGATTACCACTCTGATTGATTAACATACTGACTTACTGACAAGCTCATGATGAAACATGCTGATTTGCTGTCAAAACCCCACTGTTCTTGATGCCCATTATGCAAAAGCCATCTTCACCACTTGTAGCAATTATCTCCTCCCTTCCGACCATCCTTCCCCACCCCCACCCCCCCCAACCAAAAGCACTACTGGTGACCCCCAAGGCAACATGCCAAGACAGCAGGCTCTGTCTAAACAATACCCCCCTCCTCATTTCCAATATTTAGAATTTGCTGTATGCATTCGATCAACTATCATGCCAAGGGAGATCACAACTCCGAGGAACACATTACCAAACCAATGAGGAAAGGAACCTTGGTGATGTCATTTCTTTGTCTGAGCGTGCTGCTATGTCTGAACTCTGATGTAATGCATCAGCTTAAGTCATGAATCATGGAGGTGTCAGATGCAATGCATCAACTTAGTCACGTGTCACAGAGGTGTCAGATGCAATGCATCGACTTAGTCATGTGTCACAGAGGTGTCAGATGCAATGCATCAACTGCCTCACGTGTCACAGAGGTGCCAGATGCATTGCATCGACTGCGTCACGTGTCACAGAGGTGTCAGATGCAATGCATCAACTGCATCATGTGTCACAGAGGTGTGTCTCATTTTCCTGCACTTGAAACTCATGTGTTTGCCCACAGTCGCACACTGGCTGTGAATGCACATATAAAAGATATGTAAAATACATAGCAAAAAGACCAACTATGTATATCACACACACACACACACACACACACACACACACACACACACAGGCTAACATACAGAGGTTATGTCAATGTTTACCCACATAAAATAAAAATCTATCAAAAGACGGAAAGAAACTTTTTCAATCTTTCGTTGGCCTTTCAGTCAATCGATTATCTTCTCTTGCAGGGGAAAACGTGGATATTGCTCCTACACACATCTCTCTACTGCTACAAACACACACACACACACACACACACACACACACACACACACACACACACACACACACACACACACTGACACTGTAACAGAGATCGACTGGAAGCATGCATCCAAGAAAAATAACTCTTCCAGTCTGTCCTCACCTCAACAGTAAGAAATTCTCTCCTACACACAAGATCTCCACCAGGACTTACTGACTGCCGGGCTGACAAACCGAAGCACAAACTGACGGACAGACGGACAGATGGACCTGCCTTGGTCTGGATGGCGAAGAGGGAGATGGCCAGACACACAGCCCCTGTGATGCCAGCAGCCAGCAAGACGATCTTGGTGTCATGGAAAACTGGGGACATCCACAACAGCAGTGAGGCTGATTCTGGTCTGTCTACTGTCATTGACACACATGAAAGACAGAGAGAGAGAGAGAGAGAGAGAGAGAGAGAGAGAGAGCTAATGAAAGACAGAGAGAATGAAAGACAGAGAGAGAGAGAGACAGACAGAGAGAGACAGACTGACAGAGAGGGGGAGGGACAGTGATAGAGACAGGCAGTCAGACAGACAGACAGACAGACAGACAGACAGGCAGACAGCAAGAGAGAGTTAGACAGAGAGACAAAGAAAGAGACAGACCAAGAAAGAAAGAGACAGGATGATAGAATGAGAGTGAGAGAGTAACAGAGAGAAAAAGGGAAACTGAGAAAAGGAAGGAGGAAGGGAGAGAGTAAAGGAAAGGGATGAAGAAAAGGGGGTTAGTAACAGAAAAAAAAAAATCCCAAGGGGGTTGGTGGGTGATTAGGAAGAGAGAGATAAAGAGCAAGACAGACTGACAGACAGACATAAAGACACACACACACAGACAGGGAGACACAGAAAAAAAAAACAATGGGGATGGAGGAGAAGGGGAAGGAAGGAGAGACAGACAAAAAGAAGGGAGAAATACGCAGCGACAGAATGAGGGAGTGGACCAGAGATCTGCGTCATGGAGGCACACAAGGAAGCTGACATGGAAATGGTGCAAGTTACCACAATCTGAATCCATGAAAGGGCTTGACAAACTGGAAAATGACTCAAATTATGCCCCCCCCCCCCCCTCCCCCCCCTCCATGCCCTTCCTTGGGAGCACACTCCTCTGAAAATTGAGGGTGGACAACTCTGGAACACTGTTTTTTCTAAAAAAAAATCTTCCAAGTCCACCTATACTTGAATTGCATCGAAGTATACAGTTCAGTTACACAAGCAAGAGAAAAAATTGATACCAAAATGTGATACGCAAGCAAAGTAGTAGGACAGCCATCCAGCGTGCGGAGAGGTCCTGTTCACAAGTATATTTTGCATATAACTGACCTGTTCACAAATATGTTTACATATAGCTGACCTGTTCACAAGTATATTTTACATATAACTGACCTGTTCACAAATATATTTTACATATAACTGACCTGTTCAGAAGTATATTTTACATACAGCTGACCTGTTTACAAGTATATATTTACATATAGCTGACCTGTTCACAAGTATATTTCACATGTAGCTGACAAACAGAAAAAGTGTTTTATAACCATATGGGTAAAGGACCATTAAAATGAATGGAAAATGGACATGAAAGAGAGGGAAGGAAACAGATGAAAGAGAGAAACACACACAAAACACAGAGAGAAAAAAAAAAAAAGAAAGAGAGAGAGAGACAGAAGAAAGAGAGAGAGATGTGAAGGTTGAAAAATCAAGAAAAAAAAAATGGACAAGCAAGTAATATACAAAATCGAAAGCCATACAAACAAATTCAAAATAAAAAAAAAAATAATCAAAATAAAAACAGAACAGAGAACTAATTCTGACCTGCTAATGGTTGCTGTCAGGTAAGAAAATGCCACTGTCTGTGAACATAAAAACACATCATGAAAACAGTGATTGAAAAAAAAATCAGATAAAAATCAACAGGCATTCACCCATCAACTGCAATCAGAGATCCTAAGTCCCCCACTCCAATCCCAAATCAGATGAATTCGTCCTGCCCCGCTGCTATTGGAAACTTGCAAAGAAGACATAAGGCTGTGCAAAGGATGCTTTGAATTACAAGATGCCCCGGTATCATTTGAAAAGAGAAAAGATTAAAACTACTTCTTCTGGTGCAACATTTAAGTACAATATATCATCATACTGTTCTTTTATCTTACACTGAGAAACAATATCAATACAAAACAGTGCAATGTGAAGTATGCCAACTGAACAAACAGGAAAGAGAGTTGTTTGAAACGACTTACAAATATGGAAAGACAGATGAAATTGGCTGGACTCATTCTCCTGCAAAACAGGCAATAGCTTTTAAAGACTGCATGCTTTTCAAACGGGTAAGTTTACCATTTTTCATGACTAATAATTAATTTCCTTTTTCCCTACACTGTTTCTGCTCCTTAATACTACTACTACTGTTTAAAGGAAACCATCATATGCAGGAACAGTAAACAACAAACAGGTTAAGTCTTCTTCCCATGATGAAATATGACGACAATACCCATGACACCAAAGTAATGGTGCTTATGACACCTGACGCAGAGCACACACCACAAACAAGGAGAACCCACTCCCCACCCCCCCTCCCTTCCAAAACTGTTCCCATCTTTCGCATCTACCCTGCCCCTGACACATGTATATGATAACATCTGGAGAACGGGACAAACACGAATTGACAACCGTTTTGATGTTCGGTTACTCAAAATGAACAATTTATAAATTAACATTTTTCAAGACTGGCATAGCATTTTTTATCTTGAAAACATCAAACAGAACATACAGACAAACAGAAACAAATGTTAGTAGCATTGGACTGACTAGTGTGAAATTAAATCTTAAATGAGACAGGGAATAGTAAACGGGAAAAAAAAAAAAAAAAAAAATACTCCTATGATGAGATATAATTATGTTCCCATATCTCCAAATGAACATTGCTTATGACACAAGCCTTGTACAAATGCCAACACTGAGCATACAAAACAAACAAACAGACATCCACAAAAAGGTTCCACAGTAACATCTTGACAAAGCAACAGTACTTTTGAACAGGTTCCACAGTAAGGAAAGGTAGAGACTTACCTGACATCGCGAAAGCACACCAGCACAAAGTAGGTGGTCATAAATATGACACTGAAATCAGAACACAGTTTCACAGGTGTTCTCCAACAAGAATGGAATGGTCATGGTCGAAGGAAATAGTCTTTCAGATGTTACACTCACCTGCCCAGACAAGAGCCCTGTTTCTACTTGGCCTGACCCTTGCCTTATCACCACCACCTCTCCAAATCTGCTATATGCAACATTATCTTATCTTATCTTACCTCCAAATCTTAGTAAAGGGAGAGAGAGAGCTTATCCAAATCTTCCAATGCCTCTGGTTTTGAGTGATCTCCCTTGCCAAATCAACTTTCCTACTTGTGAACAGTTCACTTCAGTTTTCAGCACCTTTTCTCCACCAATGAACAAACACTCTTTCCATGGCTCTTTATGTCAAACCTGCCTACCTGAGAGGCCAGCAAGGCGTCTGATGGTTATGCCTCGGGATCTCGCCCTGGAGACATGAACACTGAAAACTATTCCATCTGGTCACGCACAGGTGACGTGAGCAAGTAGGGTTCTGACTCACTGACTTGAACACTTGCCAGATCAGCTTCCTCCTTGACAGTGGACAAGACTTCCAAGCAGCAGCCAATTCAATGACTTTCTTGTTCTTTTGCACAGCCCTTTGAAGGCATTGTGACCCAGGCCTAGACTTATGAACCAAAGTCCATATTGTGGGGCCCTCTTGTGGGATTCCATGCCAAATCAAAGTATTGTGGGGCCTCTTGCGGGATTCCATGCCCAAATCAAAGTGAAGCCAAAGCAAAGAGCTAAGGCAGGTAAGCGTTCACAGGTCTAGAAAGAAAGCAAAACTGGAGTTAACTATTCACAGACGGAAAGGATCTATTTAGCAAGGGAGATCATCTGTGTGCCAAGAGATTTAGTTTAGTTTCCCTCTCTGTTCTATCATTCTGTGGGGGCACGGATTGGTATGGCATAGATCACGCCAAGTAGGACTAAGGCACATGTTTGAACGGGTATGTATGAGAAAAAGAATTTCCAGACAGAATGATCTACACAGAGTACACAACAGTAAAGAAAGATGAAAAAAAAGAGGAAAAAACAAAGAAAAATTGACAGACAATGGAAAGTTACAGCATACAATTTCCAAAAAGCAAGGGGGCTGTTTATACTGTGACCCCTTGCATCCCCATCGGGACAGGCACCAGAATAAGCATGTAACAAAAACTGTGTTTTATATCTAGCAGGGCTCAGCCATTACTTTCTTCTTCCCACTTGCCCAACCAGGCAAGTCACTGAAAAAGAAATCACTTGCCCGATGCGTTTTTATTTGCCAACATCTGTGAACTTGGGTTTCACTGGTGTCACACAAGCATGTTCACACTCATGTTTACACACTCACACACACATATACACACACACACAGACTCTCTCTCTCTCTCAAGAACCAGGGAAGTATTTCTGTAGTGTCTGAATCATAAAATTTAAGCGGTTGCACACCTGAAAAGCATGTGTGTCTGAAGTAGGAGCCTTATCCCAGTATTTTGTACACAAATGACCACTGGCTTTCTAAAAATAGCAACACACAGTAAATCACCTTCAAGCACAACTCTCTTTAGCTGGGCCTGTTGAGGCTGATATTTGAAATGCTCATCTGCTCTAAATTTTCTAATGTATGTCACATAAGCATCAGGACTGTGAGAAAGAAAGAAAAATGTTGGTGGTCCAAATTTCTGCTGGCCTGGGTCAGACACGTTCAGAATGAATTTCATTTAATGCTAAGCCATGTTTACAAACCAAAGAAAACACATACACCCGATAGAGAAAAAGACAGATGCATTGTTAGTGCTATGCCATGTATACATACCAATGTATACATACAAAGAAAACACATACACCTGACAGAGAAAAAGACAGATATATTGTCAGTGCTATGCCATGTATACATATCAAAGAAAACACATACACCCGATAGAGAAAAAGACAGATGCATTGTTAGTGCTATGCCCCGTATACATGTCATAGAAAAGACATAGACAAGACAGAGACAAAGACAAATATAGACCAGTTCATGACAGATAAAGAAAGGGACAGAGTATGAAATGGGTTAAAGGGAATAAGGCTGAGAGGAAACAAACAGACATATAGGAATGAAACAGAGAGGAAACAGACATACAGAAGGAGAGAAACAGAGAGAGGAAACAGACATACAGAAGGAGAGAAACAGAGAGGACACAGACATACAGAAGGAGAGAAACAGAGAGGACACAGACATACAGAAGGAGAGAAACAGACAGGACACAGACATACAGAAGGAGAGAAACAGAGAGGAAACAGACATACAGGAGAGAAACAGACAGGACACAGACATACAGAAGGAGAGAAACAGACAGGACACAGACATACAGAAGGAGAGAAACAGACAGGACACAGACATACAGAAGGAGAGTAACAGACAGGACACAGACATACAGAAGGAGAGTAACAGACAGGACACAGACATACAGAAGGAGAGAAACAGACAGGACACAGACATACAGAAGGAGAGTAACAGACAGGACACAGACATACAGAAGGAGAGAAACAGACAGGACACAGACATACAGAAGGAGAGAAACACAGACAGGACACAGACATACAGAAGGAGAGTAACAGACAGGACACAGACATACAGAAGGAGAGAAACAGACAGGACACAGACATACAGAAGGAGAGAAACAGACAGGACACAGACACACAGAAGGAGAGAAACAGACAGGACACAGACATACAGAAGGAGAGAAACAGACAGGACACAGACATACAGAAGGAGAGAAAACAGACAGGACACAGACATACAGAAGGAGAGAAACAGACAGGACACAGACACACAGAAGGAGAGAAACAAGTGAAAAGGCTCGGAGTGCCGAGAAATGCTGAGGAAGAGAGACGAGTCAGCCAACTCACTAGGCCACAATGTAGCACCACAGTCCCTCTCTCCTCACCCACTCATTGATCGGCTCTCTGCAACATCAGGCCCAAACAACTTACTGTTGACAGTTGCCGCTTGTTCAGATAAGTGATCAAAACAAACAAACAAACAAAAAAACAAAACACCATGGTAAGGGAATTATGTTGTTAGGCTGTGTTACACCAATTGATATAGCTTACAACACCAAGGCTACATCAAAATTTGTTAGGCTGTGTCAGACCAACTGACATAGGCTAGAACACCAAGGCTACATTAAAATGTTGTTAGCTTTGTCAGACCAACTGACCTAGGCTAGAACACCAAGGCTACATCAATATGTCATTATGCTCTGCATAGTTATGCAGGGATTGTCTTCAGTCATGACAAGCTCCTAACATAACATTAAGAGTCTCCGAAGTCCCTCGAAGTTGAGTGTGACTGCCCATGTGGTGGGTAAATCAAAAATGATCACACACATAATGTTCTCATCCCTCGGCATGAGTGGACATCCACCTCCACAGGGTTCCACCATGACCATTCAGCGGCACTTCACATGAGCTTGCCAACACAAAAGAACCCAACTAGAACTCACCAACACCCTGTCACACTACCTTCTCTTCTTTCTATAGTATCATAATGAACAAGTTCTATGCTCCGTCTTATTTCTATAGTATCATGATGAACAAGTTCCATGCTCCGTCTTATTCTATAGTATCATGATGAACAAGTTCCATGCTCCGTCTTATTTCTATAGTATCATGATGAACAAGTTCCGTGCTCCGTCTTATTTCTATAGTATCATGATGGACAAGTTCCGTGCTCCGTCTTATTTCTATAGTATCATGATGAACAAGTTCCATGCTCCGTCTTATTTCTATAGTATCATGATGAACAAGTTCCATGCTCCGTCTTATTTCTATAGTATCATGATGAACAAGTTCCATGCTCCGTCTTATTTCTATAGTATCATGATGAACAAGTTCTCTGCTCTGTCTTCTTTCTATATAGTATCATGATGAACAAGTTCTCTGCTCTGTCTCCCAGTCCTCCAATGTCTGTCAGTCACTCTCTCATCTTCACCCTTGTCATATTTTTCAACTGCGCATTACTTCTCTGACTTTTTTTTTCTTCCTTCTCACTTGCTATTTGAAACAGGTCTCACATAATAGGAATGATCAGGTGAAACACTGTGTAAAATCTGTAAGAATGAAAAAAACAAGAAAAAAGACTCACATGAAAATGAACAAGGCGATGAAGGCTATGGTCACACTCAGCTGAGCTGTCAGGATCAGGTATACCTGTAGTCAAAAAAACAAAATCCACAAAGCCACTTGACTGCAATCCATGATCTGTAAATCAAATCACAAAGATGATCACAACTGTGGCTCAATTTCCATCATATAATTGATCAAGGAGGTGATTATATTAGAAATACACTGCATGGATGTGAGAAAAAGATGCTGTTTTCTAGCAGACTAATAATCCAATGTTTTGGAGTGGAAGACAGGGGGTGAGTGGGGAGGGGAGCCTGGGAGGCATCAGCTCATGGTTTTAATTGTCTGGATTGTGTAAGTGTTGTAATCCTGATATCTTGCGCACTGTGTTGGACAGATGGATGCTACTGCATACAGAGTCCTGCAGATATTTATTTGAAAGAGCACTGGCAAGACAAGGGGATCAGGGAGTGGATATAATAATGGTAAACAAGATCACATGACCACATGCATCCAAAAAGCTCGGTTAGCAGGTGCTTGAGGGTACTTTTGATTGCAGCTTATCACCGACAAAAAATGGCTGTCTACAACTGAGCTGTTTTGTGAGTGTATTCATGGTAGCAAACCCATCATGGGACTTCAATCTGAATGCATGACAGAGAGTGCCCTACCCCTCAGCATGCAAAATCAAATCAGTCCATAACATGGCAACACCAATAATAAGTGCTTACAGAAGGCCATGAGGCCAGTAAGATGGCAAAACAGATAGCTAATGCCTACTACAATATCTGCAATCTGAATACTTACTTCATCACAAGCTAATGCCTACTACAATATTTGCAATCTGATCACTTACTTCATCACAAGATAACTGTCAGAAACTGTCATGAGGAAAAAAAAATACAGTAATAGAAAACCTGGAACACAGGACAACTAAGCATGAACACTGTAGGAAGACTAAAGAGGCAAATTGAAGAGAGTAACAGAAAACCTAGAACACAGGACAGTGAAACATGAACACTGTAGGAAGACTAAAGAGGCAAACTGAAGAGAGTAACAGAAAACCTAGAACACAGGACAGTGAAACATGAACACTGTGGGAAGACTAAAGAGGCAAACTGAAGAGAGTAGTAGAAAAGAGGACACAACGGCAGATCATTTTTAAGTGGTGATACAATGAAGACTGATAATTCCCCACATGGGAGGGGGGTGGGGGAAGGGAGGTTCCACAGCAGTCTGATATCACTCTCTGAGCCGTTTGAGGCAGATGGCGTGATAAAGTGACATCGACCTGCATGCACAAGCCAGTAGACAAAGCAGGGCTGCTTTGATGATGATGGTTAAAAATCAGTGCTGCTCATAAAAGTCCAGTGTGGAAAGGAAGTGAATACAGTGTCAGTCCGTGAAGTCCAGTGTGGAAAGGAAGTGAACACAGTGTCAGCAGTCCATGAAGTCCAGTGTGGAAAGGAAGTGAACACAGTGTCAGCAGTCCATGAAGTCCAGTGTGGAAAGGAAAGGAACACAGTGTCAGCAGTCCATGAACAAAGGAAGTGAACACAGTGTCAGCAGTCCATGAAGTCCAGTGTGGAAAGGAAGTGAACACAGTGTCAGTCAGTCCATGAAGTCCAGTGTGGAAAGGAAGTGAACACAGTGTCAGCAGTCCATGAAGTCCAGTGTGGAAAGGAAGTGAACACAGTGTCAGTCAGTGTCAGTCCATGAAGTCCAGTGTGGAAAGGAAGTGAACACAGTGTCAGTCCATGAAGTCCAGTGTGGAAAGGAAGTGAACAGTGTGTCTGAAGTCCAGTGTGGAAAGGAAGGAAGTGAACACAGTGTGTCAGTCCATGAAGTCCAGTGTGGAAAGGAAGTGAACACAGTGTCAGTCCATGAAGTCCAGTGTGGAAAGGAAGTGAACACAGTGTCAGTCCAGTGTGGAAAGGAAGTGAACACAGTGTCAGTCACAGTGTCATGAAGTCCAGTGTGGAAAGGAAGTGAACACAGTGTCAGTCAGCAGTCTGAAGTCCAGTGTGGAAAGGAAGTGAACACACAGTGTCAAAGGAAGTGAACAGTGTCAGTCCATGAAGTCCAGTGTGGAAAGGAAGTGAACACAGTGTCAGTCTGAAGTCCAGTGTGGAAAGGAAGTGAACACAGTGTCAGTCAAGTCCATGTGGAAGTCCAGTGTCAGTCTAAAGTCCAGAAAGGTGAACACAGTGTCAGTCCGTGAAGTCCAGTGTGTGAACACAGTGTCAGCAGTCCATGAAGTCCAGTGTGGAAAGGAAGTGAACACAGTGTCAGTCCATGAAGTCCAGTGTGGAAAGGAAGTGAACACAGTGTCAGTCTATGAAGTCCAGTGTGGAAAGGAAGTGAACACAGTGTCAGCAGTCCATGAAGTCCAGTGTGGAAGGAAAGTGAACACAGTGTCAGTCTATGAAGTCCAGTGTGGAAAGGAAGTGAACAGTGTCAGCAGTCCATGAAGTCCAGTGTGGAAAGGAAGTGAACACAGTGTCAGTCCGTGAAGTCCAGTGTGGAAAGGAAGTGAACACAGTGTCAGCAGTCTATGAAGTCCAGTGTGGAAAGGAAGTGAACAGTGTCAGTTCATGAAGTCCAGTGTGGAAAGGAAGTGAAACTAGAGTCAGCAGACTGTGAAGCAGAACTCCCAGCATTTCTTTTACTGCAAGTGTATTTCATCATTGTCTAACAACAATGGCATGGCAATAAAAGCAAAAATGAAAATCCAGCAATACAGACAGAATAGACTATAACAGGGCCTAGTGGGCTGGGCACTGGATACAGCATTGCTCTCTTAATCCATGGACTCTTCAGTTCCATCCCGTCTTGAGACAATGAGGTTAGATAGCATTTTCTCTTCCAAGAAAAAAAAAACAAAAACGCAACATGCCTCCAAGCTAAACCCAAGAAAGATTGGCCATATTCAGGCAACACAAATCCACAACATGGCTCCAAGCTTAATCCAAGAAACGTTGGCTATCTTCAAACAACATAAATCCGCAACATGCCTCCAAGCTTAATCCAAGAAACTTGGCTATCTTCAGGCAACACAAATCCACAACATGCCTCCAAGCTTAATCCAAGAAACCTTGGCTCTCTTCAGCAACACAAATCCGCAACCTGGCTCCAAGCTAAATCCAAGAAACCTTGGCTGTCTTCAGGCAACACAAATCTGCAACATGGCTCCAAGCTAAATCCAAGAAACCTTGGCTGTCTTCAGGCAACACAAATCCGCAACATGCCTCCAAGCTAAATCCAAGAAACCTTGGCTATCTTCAGACAACACAAATCCGCAACATGGCTCCAAGCTAAATCCAAGAAACCTTGGCTATCTTCAGACAACACAAATCCGCAGCATGCCTCCAAGCTAAATCCAAAAACGCGCTGGCTCTTTCATGCAACACAAATCTGTTACAAGCCTCCAAGCTAAATTCCATTCTATTCTTTGAAGAAACGTTGGCTATCTTCAGGCATCCCACTTGGGAAAAGCAAAACTCCTTGAAATTCTGAATGTGGGAGGGAGACGCGGGGTGTGTGTGTGTGTGTGTGTGTGTGTGTGTAAGTGCTCTCTTACCATCCCACTACAAACATTTTGCAACTTGAGTTCACAGCAGGGCAACCTGATGCAAATCTGAAAACCAAGAGATGTAATGTCCAATTTTTGGTTCAATACAATCGTAACCCCTTCATCGTACAGGCTTTGTCAATATCCTTCACATTTGCAGTGTCTCACCAACGTAGGATCCCACAGCATGATAGTTTTTTGCCTGAACTGGGCAGTCTGCTAGCATACCAAACACACACTCTAGAGTGATGCAATAATGATGTCAGTGTCATCTGCTGCATACCAAACACACACTAGAGTGACGCAATAATGATGTCAGTATCATCTGCTAGCATACCAAACACACTCTAGACTGATGCAATAATGATGTCAGTGTCATCTGCTGGCATACCAAACACACTCTAGACTGACGCAATAATGATGTCAGTGTCATCTGCTAGCATACCAAACACACTCTAGAGTGATGCATAATGATGTCAGTGTCTGCTGCTAGCATACCAAACACACTCTAGAGTGATGCAATAATGATGCCAGTGTCATCTGCTAGCATACCAAACACACGCCAGAGCTCCATGGGTTTCAGTGCCACTGTTTTCACCTACTCACCCTGCTCCACCCCACTCCACCACCACCATCCCCATGCTTCCCCTCAACCCTTCTTACCCCCTGAATTTTTTTTTTTTTTTTTTTGCTGAAATTTTTCATTGCCGTGTCTCACAGTTACATGTTGCTGAAATCCACCCATACATGGAAAGGACTCCTGCCTCATGTGACTGTGATATGGACAACATGCACATGCCAGACAAGAAAACATCTGCACACTCATCTAATGTTGAGACATCCTCCCTGAAAGACGGAAAGTGCCTAGCTTACTGGAGGGATTTTTAAAAAAGTCATGTACACATACATTTCACGAATGGTGAACCTCAAACAGTAGAATAACAATCATATGAAAGAAAACATTAAAACCATGCAGACGTGCACATTCACAAACTGAAGTGATACCTTTCTGATGAAGCCTCTGCGAATTGCTTTGTCAGAAAACAAATTGCTGTGACTGTAGTTAGTGTTCAGTGCCACAGCTGATTCATCTTGTGGATAGTTGCTGAAACCGGCGGTGAGCCTGCTGGACTGAGGCTGGCTTGCTCCAGAAACTGGGCGATCTATGAAGACATATCCAATGTTATCATTATATTTCCTGTAGTGTGTGTGTGTGTTTATGTGTGTGTGTGTGTGTGTGTGTGTGTGTGTGTGGTGTGTGTGTTTGAGAGAGAGAGAGAGAGAGAGAGAGAGAGAGAGAGTGAAAGTGTGTGTGTGTGTGTGTGTGTGTGTGTGTGTGAGAGAGAGAGAGAGAGAGAGAGAGAGAGAGAGAGAGAGAGAGAGAGAGAGAGCGTGTGTGTGTGTGTGTGTGTGTTTGAGAGAGAGAGAGAGAGAGAGAGAGAGAGTGTGTGTGTGTGTGTGTGTGTGTGTGTGTGTGTGTGTGTGTGCGCACGCGCACGCGTGTGTGTGTGAAATGTAGGAAAGGAGTCTTCTTTTTTTTTTTTCTTTTTTTTTTTCTCAAACTTTATCCCACACCTTCACTTTCATTTTTCAGTCTTCCCTATCACAGTCCGAAAAAGTGAGAGACAGGAAAAGCAATGAAGAGCTGCACATACCAGACAGGAACAGTGAGAAAATACTGCAATATCAAAAACATACGTCAACATCAAAAAATGACAATGGATTATGCCATCAACCTCAAATGATAGCGTCACAGCACGTAATATCCTTCATTCTTTACACGTCTCACTTCATATGGCAATATCATTCTGAAAATCTTTATCCCAGCTGAGATTTTATTGAGGAAAGATTTTGAACGAAATTTTGGGAGGGTTTTTAGAAGACATATTTTAAAGAGTTGTGTAAATGAATGACTTGTGAGTTGACTTTAACGCGATGATAGCCCTGATATGGCCCTTTGCGGTCAGCTGGGCTATAAGCAACATTACCTTACCTTTTTTTGTGTGATCTTGTGAAGATGATCTTTGCATACAACATGATGTACGTGCAATCTTTTCACAGAACTAGATTCCAGTCACTGATGTCATATCTAGCTACTGGCCGATTATACTGCATACAACATGATGTATGTACAATCTTTTCACACAGCTAGATTCCAGTCACTGATGTCATATCTAGCTACTGGCTGATTATACTGCATACAACATGATGTATGTACAATCTTTTCACGCAGCTAGATTCCAGTCACTGATGTCATATTTAGCTACTGGCTGATTATACTGCATGCAGCATGAGAGTAGGAGGGAGCAGGTGATCTTTTAAAGTGGAACTATGTGACCCACTATCCTAGGCTCAATGTCAAATCACCCAGAAGAATTGAAGTGTGAAGCCTTCTGACAGTCCCCAAGGAGAACTTTGGTAAACAGAGGCAATGATTCAGATGACTGATACGTATGACGGGCCTCTCCTTTCTGTTTTTTTTTGCCGTGGGATGAGAATGGCAAAGAACTTAGAGGACATAGACAAGAGACCCCCAGGACTGCACCTTTCTTGATGAGAATCCCACCTCTGCAGCTAACACAGTGGCTTAACACCTCCGCAGCTAACACAGTGGCTTAACACCTCCCAAGCTAACACAGTGGCTTAACACCTCCGCAGCTACACACAGTGACATAACACCTCCACAGCTAATACAGTGGCTTAACACAAGCCGCTTGAATCTTGCTCCAAATGGGATTTGAAGACAGAGGAGGAAGGGATAAAAAAAATCCTACGGCCTTCCTGATCCTCTGAAGGCAACCACTCATCTGAGATGAAATCCTCCCCAGTGCGAAGGATGGTGGAGAGACAAACTCCGACAGGAGTTGTCTCTGGATGCCTGTGACAGTCAATTTCCTACAACCCTTGCCTTGGGAATGTCTTCTACCACAGGGGCGAAATCAACCTATCAAGGAAACGGGAGTAGACTTGGACAGTCCAGCCTTTTTGTCTATGATCTTCAAGAGGGTATCCCCTGAGGGGGAAGGACCCTGAAGGAAAGCCTGCCTGAGAGTAGCCTTCAAATCCCCTGAGCAGTGGAAAGACTTTTCAGAAGAAAGAAAGGTGATAAGATTCACATACAGCAGACAGCAACCAAGCTGAAGAGACAGACGCAGAGTCTTCAGCAAGGTGAAGGACCTTTTGCCAATCCTCCTCACCAACAATACCTTTAAGAAAAATGTTGATGAAAGAGACAGAGGACAACTCTAGGAATGACAAAGAGGACAATTGCCAACGAGCTGATCAACACAAGGTTGTGAAGGCCAGAACTGAATTCCTGACTGACTGTGGTGTCTGCAAGAGGACGACAAGTATTGGCAGAGCACAGTCTGCATGTAAGGCCAAATGAGTGTCCTAAAACATAACCTGTTTTGGGTATACCACCTGAACATTACCAATGCCTGAAAAGGCCTGCCAGGAATCAGAAATCTCCCGCTTCATGGCATTTTGAAAAAACTGACAAACCATCCTTGATAACTGAGAAGAGAGAGAGAAACTTTTTCTGACTTGGTATCCCCCCCCCCCCCAAAAAATGTCGTACAGAGGTTGGAATTGAGACGATGGGTATCCTCAACAAGAAACCAAGCAGTAGTAATGGTCACATGCATGGGAGACACTTCAGAACTGGCAACCAGAGGATCATCACATGACTCAACATTATCTCCCACATGTTCTTTATCAGAATGTTGAAAATCACCATGATCACTGGGACTCATTCTGAACATCTATGAAGTGCAGAGAGAATGTGCAGGTCCACCAGATGTCTTGTCCTCTCCGCCCCACTTCATTAATGGCTGTTCCTGTACCTCCGTGTCTTGTACTCTCCACCCCACTTCATTAATGGCTGTTCCTTTACCTCCGTGTCTTGTACTCTCCACCCCACTTCATTAATGGCTGTTCCTTTACCTTTGTGTCTTGTACTCTCCACCCCACTTTATTAATGGCTGTTCACCAGATGTCTTGTCCTCTCCGTCCCACTTCATTAATGGCTGTTCCTGTACCTCTGTGTCTTGTACTCTCCACCCCACTTCATTAATGGCTGTTCCTGTACCTCTGTGTCTTGTCCTCTCTCCGCCCTACTTCATTAATGGCTGTTCCTGTACCTCTGTGTCTTGTCCTCTCCGCCCCACTTCATTAATGGCTGTTCCTGTACCTCTGTGTCTTGTCCTCCACACCCCACTTCATTAATGGCTGTTCCTGTACCTCTGTGAACCCCACACAAGGTCCTCCCAACATTAATCAGTCTAGGACACAGCTGTGCCAGTGGACAGCAGGGCACACAAGGTCCTCCCAACATTAATCAGTCTAGGACACAGCTGTGCCAGTGGACAGCAGGGCACACAAGGTCCTCCCAACATTAATCAGTCTAGCACTCAGCTGTGCCTGTGGACAGCAGGGCACACAAGGTCCTCCCAACATTAATCAGTCTAGCACTCAGCTGTGCCAGTGGAATGCAGGACACATTCTGGACGAAATAAACTTCTTTCTCAACCCATGTTCATTTACAAGGCACTAGGGGTGGAGTGGAGGGGGAGGGGGGTCAGGGGTGTGGAAGTGGGGGAGGCACTGGCCATTCTCAACACACTATGGTACTGTTTTGAGTCTGGGAGCATTAACTGTCTCTCATGTCAATACTTGCGGGTTGTCAACCTAAATTTTGTAACGGAGTATCACATGTTATTGTAGTCACGAAGGCTCTGCACAAAGCACCAGTCCAGTCTTCACACAAATTGCATGGCTGGAAAGCGGAGTACTGGGTACTGGGGACACCAGCAGTGGGTACTGGGGACACAAGCCTTTTTTGTTGTTGTCAGACTGAAGGCACCACTTCAAGCAAGAACAACAAACTTAAGGACATGTTGAAGCCAATGTAACATGTCCGATGACTTCACAATGGATGCGAAAACATACTTTCCCTAGGAAGAAGACTGAAAGGGGAGGCAATGTCATAAACTGTCCAAAAGTTTCCAGGCAAAATCCCTGCCCAGAGAAGGCAGTGCAAATGATGTTTGAATATCAGACACAAACGAAAGCTTAAATGTCTCTTGCAGGGCTCCACTACTGCCTGGCAAACAGACAACTAGTCAGAGCAATAAAGAGGCAAACTTGCTTGCCAAAGAAAAAAAAAAATGATTTGACAACTCGCTAATGAAAATGATGAAAGTGTCAGGGAAGATAACTCAGCCAGTCCTAGAGTCTGGAGACATTAAATTCAGCTCCTTCTCTTGGAAATGTTACTTTCAGGTTTCCTGATAAGATAGCATTCCACACTAATGATGAATATGGCATTTGTTCGGAAAATAAGTATGAGAAAAATTAACTGATAAAAATGGAGAAAGTACGAAACAGACAAGTACCAACCTGGCTCGGCACACCTGTCAAAAGCGTTTGGCACAGACACATGAACTGGCTGCGGCTGGCCGTAGACAGGTGAATGCCCCTGCCCATAGTCATTCCTCAGAGGGACATTTGCACTCGATGCTGTAAAACACAGAACAGCAGGCACACCACCATCAAGATTCAAAATTTCATTTCTTCACACAGGAATTGGGTGGATAAGTCTTGTTATCATCCATTTACTGGTCTGCTACATTTGAATGTGCTGAAAAAAAACAATGCAGACACACAGGTTACTGAAACAAGGTGAATCCAAAATGACTCACAGATGCATCTAGACGTACACACACTCACAAGTTCCACATATGTCATACACACATCCAGACCAAGACATTGGAAACTATCATACACAAAAACAGACACCAGACCATCAAGGATAAAACCAATCTTTACTGTCTTATTTTCAGCATTGTGGTTTTCTCTGCTGTCCCATCTTCTGTGCCACTCCAGAGGCATAAGCCTGCTCCTGTCCCCCTGTCCACAGCCACATCCCCCTGTCCACTCTAGCAATCCACACAGAGCAGTCCTGCTGCATAAGCCTGCTCCCTCTCCACAGGACAGGTCCTCTGTAGTCCTGTCTCTAGCAATCCACACAGAGCAGTCAATGCTGCATAAGCCTGCTCCCTCTCCACAGCCACATCCTGACAGGTCCTGCTGTAGCCCTGGCTCTGGCAATCCACACAGAGCAGTCAATGTTCAGTCGTCATATGGACACCAGGAAGAGGAGACACAACACTGTTGCCCAGTCCTTTCATTGGAGTTCAGTGGTGCCTCTTTTGATCTGACATGTGCAGGCCACCTACGATGCCACCGTTCAATGACAAAAATAAGTTAGTCATGAAACCAATGTGAATGAGCATTCACCCCACAGATGCCGCAATGACCATCAACAGTCCCATGAACTTATTGATACTGGTGACCTCAACACAAACTGACACCACAATGACCATCCACCAATTGTCCCCATGAACTTACTGATACTGGTGACCTCAACACAAACTGACACCACAATGACCATCCACCAATTGTCCCCATGAACTTGTTGATACTGGTGACCTCAACACAAACTGACACCACAATGACCATCCACCAATTGTCCCCATGACCTTATTGATACTGGTGACCTCAACACAAACTCACCAACCGGAAGTTGAAAATGAGGGCACCACCATAAAAGCAAAGCATGGAAGCCTACAGACTTTGAGACTTTTCTTCATGCTGAATGATAAAGATGAGGATGATAAAGATGATGCTGTGGTTTTCCCTTTAAGTCTGAGATGGCATACCATACCTGTGCTCTATGCTTACTTTCATATCTATCCTGACATCAACAAGATCAAAGAGATACAGACACCTGCAGGGCTGGTCAGGGAACACTCCCAGAGATGCATCCATTAAGTTGATGAAACTCAAATGAGCAGTTCCAGTCTTCCAAACTGATTCTACAGCAATTTCACATCCCGGGTAGGAGTCAGCAACGGCTGAAATTTTCCTACAAATTAGTTCTCATGGGATCAAAGCCACAACCTCCCTGTACGAAATCGGCCATGCTAACCACTGAGATTTAACTAAATGCAATTCATATACATACATATGTATGTGCATATATATACATATGTATACTTATCTATATCTCTTATTGATCTATGTGTCTATATATCTATCTGCATCAGAAAAAGAGAAAACTGTACAAAATAACAAATACATATATAATGAAAAATGAGAGAATAAAATCAATAAATATAGTCATGAATTTGCAAAGTATACAAAACAAGGTTTAAAACATAGAAATTAAAATAGTGAAACATGACTTGAAAAAAAAATGTATAAAAAAAAAGAAAGAAAGAAAGAAAGAAAGAGAATAAGTACCTACATGAGTCAGAGTACCTCTCAAAAGCATTGGGCACAGACACATGAATCAGCTGAGGTTGACTGTAGCCAGGTGAATGTCCCTGCCTCGACACATTCTGCATGGGGATGTCTGCACCTGACCCTTTAACAACACAGAATAACACATACACTGCAGCCTTCATTCAAAATGACAGAGTGGAAACTCAGGAAAACATGTTACACTTTCTCTACACAATATTTTTGCCTTTTCATAACATGTAGAATGCTTTTATCTTGCTCTATAAACAGGAAACCCAATGATAGCTTGAAGCTTCTGACAGTCCAAACATGAAATCAAGATTTTCATGCACTACTTTTAATTGGTTTTTAACAGAAATATGCTTTATATCGAACATAGTTTCAGAACATAGTTAAATTTTGAAGTTTAAAATTTTTGCATCATTTTACATTTTTGATCCTTTCTGTTCCAAATTGTTGAAATTATTCATCACCAAAAAAATTATTCTTTTTTACAGATTTTTTGTTTTCCGATCCTGACCTTTCCTCTTCACTTTTCACCCACACTCACAGATCATTAATCATAATTATGCACAGGGACATACACTAGGACTACACCGTTTTCAGTCCCACCTTCTTTACTTGCAGTGAGCAGACTTCCCCAGTGTCAGGCCTGGTGCCTTTGTCCCCTTTTTCCTCTGTAGGAGGTGTTCCTTTCCTTTACCTCCCTGTCCACACCCACACCTATAGGACCAGCTTTCCTGGTCTGGTGGAACCAACCATAAGCCCTGTGTGTTCACTGTCTCTGTGAACTGTTTGTTTTGCATGAGGGCAGCAGGGAGTGAACCTCTGGGAACTGTAAGCCACATCCTGACTTGTCCTGCCACAGTCCCTGCTCTGGCAATTTCCAGGGAGCAGTCAATGAAGTCGAAATGAGGCAGCTCACCAATAGAAATGCTGCACTGCCACCCAGTCCTTTCTTTGGTGTTCAGCAGTGCCTTTTCTGATCCAGCATAGGCAGGACAACAAAAGTCACTGTTTAGTCACCAAGCCAGCATGACTCAGTGTCCCCCCTGGAACCAGCATGAGTCAGTGTCCCCTCTGGAGCCAGCATGAGTCAGTGTCCCCTCTGGAGCCAGCATGAGTCAGTGTCCCCCCGGAGCCAGCATGAGTCAGTGTCCCCTCTGGAGGAGGTGATCATAACCATCTAGCACGAGTCAGTGTCCCCTCTGGAGCCAGCATGAGTCAGTGTCCCTTCTGGAGGAGGTCATCATAACCATCCAGCATGAGTCAGTGTCCCCTCTGGAGCCAGCATGAGTCAGCGTCCCCTCTGGAGCCAGCCTGAGTCGGCGTCCCCTCTGGAGCCGGCATTCCCTCTGGAGAAGGCCATCATGACCATCCGGCATGAGTCAGTCCCCTATGGAGGAAGTCAGCATGAGTCAGTGTCCCCTCTGGAGCCAGCATGAGGCAATGTCCCCTCTGGAGGAGGTCATCATGACCATCCAGCATGTGTCAGTGTCCCCTCTGGAGCCTTCACGAGTCAGCGTCCCCTCTGGAGGAAGTCAGCATGAGTCAGTATCCCCTCTGGAGGAAGTCATCATGACCATCTAGCATGAGTCAGCATCCCCTCTGGAGCCTTCATGAATCAGAGTCCCCTCTGGAGGAGGTCATCACGAGTCAGCGTTCCCTCTGGAGGAGGTCATCATAAGTCGGTGTCCCCTCTGGAGGAGGTCATCATGACCCATCCAGCATGAGTCAGTGTCCCCTCTGGAGGAGGTCATCATGAGTCAGTGTCCCCTCTGGAGGAAGTCAGCATGAGTCAGCGTCCCCTCTGGAGGAGGTCATCATGAGTCAGTGTCCCCTCTGGAGGAGGTCATCATGACCATCCAGCATGAGTCAGTGCCCCTCTGGAGGAGGTCATCATGACCATCCAGCATGCGTCAGTGTCCCCTCTGGAGGAGGTCATCACGAGTCAGTGTCCCCTCTGGAGGTGGTAATCATGACCATCCAGCATGAGTCAGTGTCCCCTCTGAGGAAGTAATCATGAGTCAGTGTCCCCTCTGGAGGCGGTCATCATGACCATCCAGCATGAGTCAGTGTCCCCTCTGGAGGAGGTCATCATGACCATCCAGCATGAGTCAGTGTCCCCTCTGGAGGAGGTCATCATGACCATCCAGCATGTGTCAGTGTCCCCTCTGGAGGAGGTCATCACGAGTCAGTGTCCCCTCTGGAGGAGGTCATCATGACCATCCAGCATGCGTCAGTGTCCCCTCTGGAGCAAGCGCGAGTCAGTGTCCCCCCTGGAAGAGGTCATCATGAGTCAGCATCCCCGCTGGAGGAGGTCATCATGACCATCCAGCATGAGTCAGTGCCCCCTCTGGAGCCAACATGAGTCAGTGTCCCCTCTGGAGGAGGTCATCATGACCATCCAGCATGCATCCGTGTCAACTCCAGAGGAGGTCAGCATGAGTCAGCGTCCCCTCTGGAGGAGGTCATCATGAGTCAGCGTCCCCTCTGGAGGAGGTCATCATGAGTCAGTGTCCCCCTCTGGAGGAGGTCATCATGAGTCGGTGTCCCCTCTGGAGGAGGTCATCATGAGTCGTGTCCCCTCTGGAGGAGGTCATCATGAGTCAGTGTCCCCTCTGGAGGAGGTCATCATGAGTCAGTGTCCCCCTCTGGAGGAGGTCATCATGAGTCAGTGTCCCCTCGGGAGGAGGTCATCATGAGTCAGTGTCCCCTCGGGAGGAGGTCATCATGAGTCAGCGTCCCCTCTGGAGGAGGTCATCATGAGTCAGTGTCCCCTCTGGATGAGGTCATCATGACCATCCAACTTGAGTCAGTGTCCCCTCTGGAGCCAGCATGAGTCAGCGTCCCCTCTGGAGCCAGCATGATTCAGCGTCCCCTCTGGAGGAGGTCATCATGGCCATCCAACAACAGTCCTCATCAACTTGTCAGTACTGAAAACCTTGATAAAAGCTCTCTAAGGGCACAGATGTAGGGTGAAAACTCAACATGAGGTCATTATGAATGCAAAGAATGAAGGGCCATAGACTTTGAGATTTTTTTCATGCTGATTGACGAGGATGATAAAGATGATGCTATGGAGTTCCCTTTCAGCACGACACAGCTGTACTCTATGCCTACTTTCATATATATACCAACGTCAACCAGACCCAAGGGATACAGACACCTGCAGTGTAGGTCAGGAAATATGAGCAGCTCTCAGAGACGCATCAGATAACTTCATGGATGAAACTTGACTGTGTAGTTCCACTTTGCAAACTCAACCCTGGGTAAGAGTTCGTCAGGGCAGAATAGTTCCATTTCTCCCAACTACGTCCACAGCAAACTCAACCCTGGGTAAGAGTTCGTCTGGGCAGAATAGTTCCATTCCTCCCAACTAAGTCCACAGCAAACTCAACCCTGGGTAAGAGTTCATCAGGGCAGAATAGTTCCACTCCTCCTAACTGAGTCCACAGCAAACTCAACCCTGGGTAAGAGTTCGTCAGGGCAGAATAGTTCCACTCCTCCTGAGTCCACAGTAAACTCAACCCTGGGTAAGAGTTCGTCAGGGCAGAATAGTTCCACTCCTCCTAACTGAGTCCACAGCAAACTCAACCCTGGGTAAGAGTTTGTCAGGGCAGAATAGTTCCACTCCTCCAAACTGAGTCCTCAGCAAACTCAACCCTGGGTAAGAGTTCGTCAGGGCAGAATAGTTCCACTCCTCCTAACTGAGTCCACAGCAAACTCAACCCTGGATAAGAGTTCATCTGGGCAGAGTGATCCAACAAATCAATGGCTGTGACAGAAATCAACCCCAGGACCTCACAGTGGGTATCTGCCAAGCGAACTGCTGCATCATGGCAACTGGTGGGATTCTCCAAAATCATGCAATCAATATCATTATTATTACTGGTATCAGTATTATTATTATCATTATATTATTTCAACTTGTACTGTCCCCTTCTCGATGGCTTCGTTTCCATTCACTGTCCCTCTTGCGCCAAATCTGACATGATAAGTGACTGCTCGTTCTTCATTTTCATTGTCCTCAGTGTTGTTTATCTTGCCTGAAGAAGACCTTAGAGGTCGAAACGCATTGTGTTTAGTATTGTGATTCATTTGTTCATGTTTGGCAGATTTATTACATACACTTTTTACGATATGCAATTAGACAACAGCATGCGCAATGTATACATCAGAAAAAAAAACCTGATACATAAATAAATACACAAATTGATACATTTGTGAAACATATTTACAAACAGAAATCAAAATGAAGAAACATGACTCGGGGGAAAAAAAAGAGAGAGAAAAAAAAGCACCAACCTGAGTCAGAGTACCTCTCAAAGGCATTAGGAACAGACACATGAATGGGCTGAGGTTGACTGTAGCCAGGTGAATGTCCCTGCCCCGACACATTCTGCAGGGGCTGAGGTTGACTGTAGCCAGGTGAATGTCTCTGCCCTGAAACATTCTGCTGAGGTTGACTGTAGCCAGGTGAATGTCCCTGCCCTGAAACATTCTGCAGGGGGATGTCTGCACCTGACCCTGGAACAACACAGAATAACACCCATACAGCAATCATCATTCACAATGTCTGCACCTGACCCTACAATGACACAGAATAACACACACACAGCAATCATAATTCACAATGTCACAGTAGAAAATTGAAAACACACTAAACTTGCTCTGCACAACATTTTTTGCCTTTCTATGATATATGAGATTCTCTTCTCTTCCTCTGTAAGCAGGAAGCACACTGACAGCTTGAAACTTCTGACAGGCCAATCATAAAACAAGATTTTCAAGTGCTACTTTTCAAATTTTTTTTTTTTTTCAAAGACCTGTATTTTATTTCAAATACTAGTTCAGAGCATTGCTAAACATTTTATCCTTCTTCTTTACAAACTGAAATAAATGATTCAGAGAGAGAGAGAGAAACAGTGCGAGACAGACAGAGAAAGGCAGAGAGGGTGAGACAGAGAAAGCAGTGAGAGACAGAGAGAGAGAAAGAGGAGATGGGATGTGCTTGCATAACTGTCCGTGTTGAAATCACAGTTTTCGTGCTCACCCCTCTCACCTTTCTTCCCTCTTCTTTTTTCTATTTCTACCGTTTAAACGTTTAAACACCCTTACAGAGTTGTTTCATGGAAATGGCATTCTACAGTACGTCAAATGGTTTCATTCGACATAGTTATGCTGAAGCGAAACGCTTTTTTCAAAAAAAAAAAAAAAAGGGGGGGGGGGGGGGGGGGGGAATAGGTTTGAGGTATCTGCTAAACGTTGTATGTTAGTATATTGAATACGTGTCATTATTATCAATAATGATAATAATGAAATACTTATATAGCGCCTATTCTCGGCTAGAGACCAAGCGCTTTACAATCTGATGCGTCAATAAGGAGATATGCCTAGACCAATCAAAAGTATAAGAATAAATGACAACAATGACAAGAATAGTTAATTAATCTTAATTAGCCTAGCAACCAGCAAAGGTCTTACCAACAGCTAACTAGAAACAGGCACTGTAGCGACACATTCGCCATCGCGAACAAGTAATATATCCATTCAATCGCGTTGCCAACCCCCTATCTACTGACACACTGGCAAACACTTGAAGGAGCTGTACACGCACGTTGCCACTGGAAGAGCCGATAAAGATGGCGCCTGCAATTTCTATCGCCATGAGAACCACCAACGAAAACGTGTACTGCAACACAGACACACACACACACACACACACACACACACACACACACACACACACACACACACACACACACGCACGCACGCGCACACACACGCACGCACACACACACACACGTACGCACGCGCGCGCGCACGCACGCACGCAGGCACACACACACACACACACACACACACACACACACACACACACACACACACACACACACACATATATCCACGCACGCACGCACGCACCCATACACACACACACACACACACACACACACACACACACACACACACACACACACACACACACATGCGCGATTACATTCATTTATTTCCATGTTATTATCTTTGCGAATGCCATCAAAGATCAACAGAAGATAAAGCTCGAATAGTAGTAACTGCCCTAAACTTCTGTTTCGGTACGTATGAACTCATGTCTTATTGTTTAATGTCCAGCAGGTTACGGAGGCTGTTTCAGGGTTGAAAACGTGTGAAAACTGTGTTTCTGGATTCAAGACTTTTTCCCAATTAGCTCGAGGATAAACTAAATTGCGAACTCTATCGACGAAGTTCAGTTTTAAGAAGATACGGCGCCCCAAAGATGGTCTACCTAGTGGAGGTACGTCGCATCTGAGACGGTCCACGTACAGGAGATGCGGCGCCCCTACACGGTCTACATACAGGAGATACGGCGCCCCTAAACGGTCTCCGTACAGGAGATACGGCGCCCCTAAAACGGTCTACATACAGGAGATACGGCGCGCCCTAAACGGTCCTCTGTACAGGAGATACGGCGCCCTTAAACGGTCTCCGTACAGGAGATACGGCGCCCCTAAACGGTCTACATACAGGAGATACGGCGCCCCTAAACAGTCTACGTACAGGAGATACAGCGCCCCTAAACGGTCTACGTACAGGAGATACGGCGCCCCTAAACGGTCTACGTACAGGAGAAACGGCGCCCCTAAAGCGGTCTACATACAGAAGAAATGGCGCCCTTCAGGCGGTCTGCAGACGAAGGACGAATCACGTTTGTCGTACTAATACTGCAGATATCATGTTTTTTTTTTTCACATGGTGATTTTCAGTACGAGACCCACGCTTCGAACGCATCATTTTCATTCCTAATCTTTCATCAAACTGTAGGCGTATGCCCTAGGTCTACCATGGAGCCAGCATTGTGGCATGGGAACAAACAAGTTCTTGCCAGGTTACGGAACATTGCTAAGTTTTGGCGTTGCTCAGATGGTAGGCCATAAAAGAATTGGATGGCAGCACTGGTACCAATATGTATGTCATACACGCTGATTCTCAGATTCTTGCATCGCTTCAACATTCTTCTCACGTCCTGCCTTCATTGGATGTTGTACATTCGGTCAACTGTGGCCTAGCTTGTATGTTTGTAATTCATTATGTTTGTTTCTCTGTGTATGAGAGAGAAATACTAGATTGAATTTAGTGTTGACTGAGCATCCACATAAAACGAGCACCATTTTTGCATAGAGTGGATGAAAAATAACCACAGAGGATATTCAACCAGAAGTAGACAACTCAGATAGGTTACAGTACTCGACTCTCGATCACTGTCACAGGAAGTTTAAGGTATATATCTTTCAGGACTTGACAGCCAGGATACGTGGCAATATTGCGGACAGGGTTGAAGCATTTATCTTTGAGGGACTGACAGTCAGGAAACATGGCCTATTGCTGACAGGATTGAGACATATATGTTTGAGGATTTCGGACAGGCTTGGGATATATAATTATCATTGAGGGATTGACAATCGGGAAATGTGGCAATATTGCGGACAGGGTTGAGACTTATATCTTTCAGGATTTCGGACAGGAATGGGATATGCGTCTTTGAGAGCTTGACAGTCAGAATACGTGGCAATGACAGGGCTGAGACTTACATCTTTCAGGATGTCGGACAGGCTTGGGACAGGTATCTTTGAGGGCTGGACAGTCAGAACACAAGGCAACACTGCGGACAGGTTTGAGACATATATCTGTAAGGATTTCCGACAGGCTTGAGATATACATGTATATCTTTGATGACTTGACAGTCAGGATACATGGCATTATTGCGAACAGGGCTGAGACATATATCTTCGAAGATTTCGGACAGTCTTGAGGAACACATTTCTGAGGGATTGACTGACAGGATACATACTATCCAGCCTGTGCACCAGTTACGTGTGTGGCCACCCTACGGGACACACGCAAGTCCCATCAGTGACCCCCACCGCTTAACAACAACAACAACAACAACAACAACAACAAAAGTAACACCACTAAGCACAACACCAGTCAAAACCTCCACTGACCAGAGTCAAAATAGCGTAGAGTTTGCAGAGGGCGCCGATGGAGCCGACGAGGCAGATGGTGATGCAGATGAGACTGGTGACGCTGACGACGAAGCCCATGGAGGGGTCGGCTTTGTGCAGGTACACATGGTGACTAGCCAGGAAGGACCTCACCAGGGACGGGTCCACGTGGATCACCAGGCCGGCCACCAGACCGGTTCCTCCGGCTAACTGCACGTCCCTCACGTCCCCAGTACGCACACACACACACACACACACACACACACACACACACACACACACACACACACACACACACACAACCACACGCTCACACACACGCAGACACACATATACACATGCACGCACGTGCATTCACTTACAAACACACACACACACACACACACACACACACACACACACACACACACACACACACACACACACACACACACACCATTGCTCACACAAAAACACACAAATAACACCACACACACACACACACACACACACACACACACACATTCACTTGCTCAACACACACACACAACACACACACACACACACACACACACACACACACACACACACACACACACACACACACACACACACACACACACACACACACACACACACACACACACACACACACACACAAGGATTTAAGGTCGAAGGTGAAATCGACCGAGCAGTCCATCCATCCGTCCATAATTAAATAGATCACAGATCAGTCAATCATAATTCGATTAAACTGAAACCCATCGACCCTTGAAGTCAACTGATCAATCACTCAAAAACGGATCAGCCAGAAGTCAATGATTCTAATACCAAATCAATCAATTAAATCAATCAATCACATTGGAAATCAAAGTTAGGTAAGTCAGGAGAGAGCAGAGAGATCAATCAGATCTAGAATCATCCAATCGGCAATCAAGAAGAGGAGAGAGAGTCAATCTATAATCGACAGGAGACAGACAGAGAGGAGAGAGAGAGAGAGAAGACAGACAGACATAGATAGAGAGAGAGAGAGAGGGGAGAGGATACATACATAGAGAGAGAGAGAGGACGAGAGAGGAGAGAGAGAGAGAGAGAGACAGGACAGACAGACAGACAGGAAAGCAGACAGACAGACAGACAGAGACAGACAGAGACAGAGAGACAAAGACAGAGAGACAGAGAGAGACAGAGAAAGAGACAGAGAGAGACAGAGACAAAGAGAAAGACAGATACAGAGACAGAGACAGAGAGACATTTCATACATGCAAATATACAGAGAGAGAAATTAATTGAATGAAAGGAAATCTTTATTCCATAAGGCCAAACCATTAAATACAAATACAAAAATACACCTTCGAGTTATAGCATCTGCTCGCGTTAAGCACTTGATAAATATAAAGTGCTATTTTTCTGACTGTATTACTGTTCGTTGAGGTAAGAACCTCTCTCCCCCGAGAATGAACCGAAAACAACATTTGGATTATGAGATTATGATAGAGGACTTTTGATCATTGCACTTTTCTCTTATGCCATTTGTAAAATAGACACTAAATAAGAGAGTCTAACCTATACACAGAGAGAGGAGAGAGGAGAGAGAGATAGAGAGAGAGAGAGAGCGAGAGAGAGAGAGCGAGATAAGATAGGAGAAGAGGAGAGAGAGAGAGAGAGAGAGAGAAAAGAACACAATACAAGACAAGACAAGATAGTCAGAAACTTTAAGGGAACAGTTTTGATCTAAAAGAGTAAATTCGCCTGATTTTTTATTTTATTATTTTTTTTTTTTTGCATTTCCCTTATTTCTTTCTTCATCATTCTTTCTCTCATAGTCTCTTGCTGTTTCGCTTTCTTTCTTTCTTTCTTTTCTTCTTTCTTTCTTCTCTCAGTACTACTACCTTCAGCAACTTTGGTGCCTTGAAATGGTAGCATCACTTGGACTCCAAACTACATGCTACAACAATCTAAAATCCCCCCATTGCAATCACTTACACCACACACCCACACACACACACACACAACCACACAGCACACAAGCACACACACACACACCCACACACACACAATGCGTGCCTCTGTGTGTTCTGTTTGTGTGTGTGTGTGTGTGTGTGTGTGTGTGTGTTGTGTGTGGTGTGTGTGTGACGAAGAAGAGAGCGAGAGAGAGAGAGAGAGAGAGAGGAGCGAGAGAGAGAGAGAGAGAAAGAGAGAGAGAGAGTAGAGAGAGAGAGAGAGGAGAGAGAGAGATCTCGAGAGAGAAGAGAGAGAGGAGAGAGCAAATGTTCAAAATCGACTGTTAAAGAAGAAGAACTCCTTAACGGCTGGATATTATTAAACAAATACCAC
>JADBJO010011524.1:62500-64241 GCA_016801955.1 Conus betulinus | reverse complement strand
CCCCCCCTCTTTCTCTCTCTGTCCCCACGTCCTTTCTCTCTCCGGCTGGCTCCAATTCTTTGTCTGTCAGTGCTTTAGTCAGCTGATACTATTTAAAGCACAGTTGAAAGTCAACATCCCATGCTAATGAGAAAGATGAGACAGGGAAAATTAGTTTGTGTTTGTGGTGCAAACGAAAAGGGGTTAAACTACATTTTCGCACAATACATGAGTGGATAAAGAGATAAGCATACGGAGAGACAAAGACAGGAATAGATAGATGAATAGACAGACAGTCAGACGGTTAGGAAGATGGACAGGCAGACAGGCGGATAGACAGACATACATACATACAGGTAGGTAGGTAGGTAGGTAGGTAGGTAGGTAGGTAGGTAGGTAGGTAGGTAGGTACATATACTTACATACATACATACATACATTCATACATACATACATACATACATACATACATACATACATACATATCAATTACTTTAATGCATCAACTTGTCAAATCAACAACAATGGACAGTAGTCCAGATTGCAGGCGCATCGATAAACGTTCTCTCTCTCTCTCTCTCTCTCTCTCTCTCCTCTCCCTTTTCTCTCTCCGGCTGGTTCCAATTCTTTGTCTGTCAGTGCTTTAGTCAGCTGATACTATTTAAAGCACAGTTTGAAAGTCAACATCTGTCAGTTTCAATGCTGCTTCATGAGGTGATTCCGCCTTGACCAAACACGCCTACATACATACATGTAATAACATGTATCTTGTTACCGCTCTGCATTTCTGCCCTGTTGGGACAGGATCACGCTGCTGGTAATAACTTCACTCTCTTTGTCCCAGTGTCGCACGTCAAGTCGACTAAGTATAAAAGAAAACTTTGGTTTTAACAATATTTCACTGTTTTAATCCATTGGTCATGCGCGCGCGAGCAACAATACACACGTAGCCTACCCACACGCACACACACACACACAACACACACACGCGCGCGCGCGCGCGCGCGCACGCACGCACGCACGCACGCACGCACACACACACACACACACACACACACACACACACACACACACACACACACACACACACACACACACACACTGTTCTGTGAGGTACGCTGCAATGCAGTGAAGTACACTTCAGGGCAATGTAATACAAAACAATGCGGCATAAACGCAAACAAACAATGCAGTAAAATACAGTAGAATGCACATACAATTCTCAACAGAAACCAAGGGGGAACAAGCGGAAGAAAATTAATGTCGAGCACAAAAGGGAAACAACTGGCGGTAGGTGCTGCAAATAAGATCAGTTCGCTCCCTTTGTAGCAAAACTTCGTTCTGTTCTGAATGCCGTATTTTAGACCTGCTAACTCGTTCCTTTCTCTTAGAGCCTGGTAGTAAATCGCCTGAAACGCGGGGAATAATATGTATGCGTATGCAAGTGTTCATATGAGAGAGAGAGACAGAGAGACAGATCGCACAAATACCCCATGGGATGTGTTTTTCATCAGTATTAAAGGAAAAGATTGGGGTGGGACGAGGCATATGGTGTGTGTGTGTGTGTGTGTGTGTGTGTGTGTGTGTGTGTGTGTGTGTGTGTGTGTGAATTGTGTTCCTTTTCTTTAAATGAAAAATGTTGACATTCAGTTCATAACGTTTTCTTAAATGTCAGTACAACTATGAGTTAACCTGACAATATATTGTTTTCAGTGTGTGCGCGCGCGTGTACACACACATACACACACACACACACACACAC
>JADBJO010011524.1:37500-50000 GCA_016801955.1 Conus betulinus | reverse complement strand
TTTTTCTTTTGATGAGCGCAGTAACGCAGATGGAGGTTCCTACACCCCGCCACCCTACCCAGTCTCTCCCCCGCCCACTCACCTCCTTGTTCCCCTCTGCTGTATAGAAAAAAAATGTTCATGGAATGTTCATCATACGTTTACTTTGCACAACCCCAACGTATTTGCTCCCCAAAATCTGTCTATAATTTTTTTTATCAAATGATGTCTTCTACTAATCGAAAACAAATGCTTCTATTGTCAAAGTATATTAGATTGTCTCAAGAGTTGTAAATTGCTGGTCTATGTCAGCATTGACTGGCAATTTACGTTTTATTTTGGCTGGCTTGTTTGTTTTTCTTTTCCAGTTATTGCTTTAAACTCGCCCTTCCTCCATACCCCAAGGGGGGCAAAAGGAATTGTGTTCTTGTTCTTGTTCTTTGTGTGTAGGTGTGTGTGTGTGTGTGTGTGGGGGGGGGGGGGGGGGGGGTTGGGGGAGAGAGATTCAACGATTTTATGATCCTGTAGCACCTTTGGGGGCAAGCAGGACATAAAGCATCAATGAAGTAATGGAAAAAAAAAAGAAAACAAAAAAAAAAAAAGAACGAAAGTGTAAACAAAGCGCTAAAATCCGTTGCTTTATGGCAAAGTGCATAAACTTACACGACGTTACAGACGTTGATGGATTCAGTCAAACAGGGGCCTAACTTCATACCGTAGAAAAAGACTGCAAAACATTATAAAGAGATTTAACTGACGCATTTTTTTTCGTAGAATGAAACGATATCCTGAATTTGCTTATTATATACAGCATTCCGTGCTAAAATGGAATTCATTTCTTTTGTTTTTTTCTGTACCACGACGTTCATCGCTGAAAAGCCCGAGTCTTCTTCGGACTTCAGTTATCACTTCTTGGTATCTGCATCGAAATTTAATCGGTGCGTACATTCATCGATCAGGTTATTGACCATCATGCTTTACTCGATTGAAATCAGTTTTGCATTTTCATGAAACAGGCATTCAGTATTCGAATTTTAAACTTCTGCCCCATTAACATACAAGAGTAGAATGAATGTCTCTACTATTGGCCCTGGCAATGGGGAAAAGCCCCCCACCCCACCCCACCCCAGCCCCCGTACCCCCCCCCCCCCCCCCCCTCCCCTTTCCCAAAATACAATGAAAGCCTGTTTCAATTCAAATATTGTTTAAACAGTTTGATCTCTGAGAAGTGTGAATCTATACATTCTTGACAATCATACAGTACATTACAAATTCTTCTCAAACATTCCAGTGAAAAATTAAATCAGCGTTGTCCAGAATCTGATCATCAGACCTTTTTCTTCCTATAGATATTGGATACATTTCAAGTTCTTCCTAAATGATTTCTGTCATAGTGCTACAATCTAAATGAAGCACATGTTAAAAGAGCTTTTGTTGCAAAATGTTTCTCTTTTATTTTCAGGTCATTTTAATTCTATAGTTAACCACCTTTGAAAAGAACAGATGATATCAATGACTGACTGGTAAAAGGGTAAAACAAAATTAATGGTCAGATTTTTAGCAACGAAAACATCGCATCTTGTCCCTTATCATACCTATGTTTTCTATCGAGATAGTTAGACAGATATATAGACAGATAGACAGACGGACAGACAGACAGATAGAGAGGGACAGATAGATAGAGGGATAGCTGGATAGATAGATAGATGGATAAATAGATAGATAGACAGACAGAGACAGACAGACAAATGGACAGCGAGAGAGATGGACGGGCGGATGGTCGCACGGACAGACGGACAGACAGACAGACAGAGGGGTATCTTGCCGGTTTTGCCAAAAGACTTATCTAGATATTTGAATGCATCTCCAGTCTCAAGGTCAGTAGTCAAATAGTTAAAAAAACGTTGGCCTGCGCTCCTGAGTTTGAATCACTTTGGGGGAGGGGGGGGGGGGGGGGGTTGGGGGAAGGGGCGGAGAGGAGAGTCGGATTTTCCTTTCTAGCTTGAGAACCCTACACGTTCACCTTGCAGTAAATGGGTGCTTGATTCAGTTCAGAGAACGTTCAAGGCGGCAGAAAGGAGAAGGGGGAGCCCCGCCTCCCGTCATACGTGCTCCAGACATGGTGAAACAGTCCACTTTGCCCATCCCCTTCAGGCTTCGTGACCGTAACCGTCTAATGTCACGTTTCCGATGAATTGATCACCAGATTTCGACACCCTTTTGGGATTTTTAAACCCATTAACACTACTACTTTAGTTTGTGAACATCAAGTCTCCGTTAAATCCAATATTCCTTCAACGTAACAAGAAATTTTTTTAAAGTCATCTTACATTTTTTTGCAACGAGAACAAAGTCACTAGCATAAAAAAGGGAGACGTAAGCAAACACAATAACGGCATCCATTCGAATCAGGAAATTAAGATCAATGTTTAATGATCCACAATTCTGATCTATGAAAGAGTGTTCAAGACCACTAAAAGCAATGAGAAAAGAACTGGCGCTTAGTTCTCGCCTTATCTAACACCTCTGAAGCTGGTAAAATAATCAGTGTTAGGATGTTGGGAAAACTGAACAGTCAGTGTGATCATGCATGTTTAAGATCCACTGAAGGACTCTTCCATTACGTCCCTGTTTATCACGTTTTTTACCTCAATTCCTGTCCCTATGAAATTTTTTAAAAAGCACAAACGATTTTTAACCACAAAAATAAGACTTTTCAAAAGAAATGTATGAGACAGTCTAACATTTCACACACGCACACGAACGCGCGCTCGTGTGTGAAACAAACACACACACACACACACACACACACACACACACACACACACACATACGCGCGCGCGCGCACGGACGCACGCGCATACATATACACAAACGCGCGCGCGCGCGCGGACGCATGCACGCACGCACGTACGCTCGCACGCACCCGCCCACCCGTGCACGCGAGCAGAGAGAGAGGGAGAGGGTGATGGAAAGAGAGAGAGGGAGTGGGGCGGGGGGGGGGGGGTGCAAGGAGAACTTCAGTAGGGACAGAGTGAGAGAAGAAGATATACACACTGTCAAACAGAGAGACTGAGACAAAACAGGGGGAAAAAAATATAGATACAAACGGAATATGAACATCCAGACACACACACTCTCACATACAGACAGCGAGGGGAGGGAGAAAAGAAAGGAAGAAAAGGGGGGCAGAAAAACAACAGACTGACAACAAAGTGAAATTAACGCCCATAAACGTATCCCTGTCTGACAAACACCCCATCACCATAACACACACCCCGCCGTCCATCATCAGTCGTTTAATTACCCCTCACTTTCATCTGTCGCCATTTGGCCTCCGGGGAGGGGCTGCACTGACTAATATATGGTATCCAGCGGAGAGGGGTACAGCACGGAGATATATCATCATCGGGCAGCCAGCCACACGGCCTTATTCGTTAGAGCTGGTCAAGTAGTATGACTGACTGACAGCAGCCGCGGCAACAGCGGAGAAGAATGTGAAGAAAGAGAGAGAGGAGGACGGAAGGAAAATATATGGAAGAAAGAAAGGGAAACAACTCGTCCAACCAGACAGATGGAAACACGGACAGAACAAGGCGAATGTACACACACACATACACACACACACACACACACACACACACACACACACACACACACACCGCTCCAATCTAGATGTGTTGTTCTTCGTGTGCGGAAATTCATAATTGGTTTAGTTTTCGTTTCATAACAACGAGTTGAATAATAATGATTCTGTATTTTCGTTCAAGGCTGTCATAGAAAAGTGTCGTTAGAAAACTTGGAAGAAAATGAGAGTGTTAGGTCAAATGTAAATATATAGTATACGCCCTGTCACATTGTTGAGAACATCAGTTACTAAACTGGCACATGTTTCGTAACTTTCGAACGCTTCTTCCTGGGGGACCTCCATACATTCTGAGATAATCTCTTCGAGACAAACTTTCAAGTTTCTCACAAGATTCCTTGAGTGTTTCTACTTCCTGCTTCACTTTCTTGACGTCGGAGAACAAATTCTGAAGATAGTCGTCACTGTTTCCTGCGCAAAGATTGAATAGGTTACTGAGGTCTTCTTTCGTTTCCTTTTGCAGTGCAGCTAGTTCCTGTGCGTCTCTTTACAGTCCGTCACATCTTCTGCCAGTATTAGCACACTTTGTTGTGAGCAGCCCAATGTCAGTCTTCATGTCACTCAGATCATTCCGCATAGAGAGGTCTGATGAACAAAATAGTGAAGAAGATATCAAGAGAGAGAGGGGGGGGGGGGGGGGGGGGGAGAGAGAGAGAGTGGAGGGAGAGAGAGAGAGAGAGAGAAGGGAGAGGAGGGAGGGGAGGGAGTGGAACACAGAGAGAGGGGAGGGAGGAAGGGGAGAGGGAGAGAGTGGAACAGAGAGAGAGAGAGGAAGGGAGTGAGCGAGAGTGGAACAGAGAGAGAGAGAGAGAGAGAGAGGGAGGGAGACAGAGTGGAACAGAGAGAGGGAGAGGTGATGGGGGAATAAAGAAGGGTGAGAAAAAGATCATTAGAAGTTAGGAGAAGGTATGCACAGATGGGGTAAGAAGGGGAATCGGGGAAGGTGGAAGTTTACATACGAAGCACTGGCTACAAACTCGGTAAAACCTGTCACATGCCACCATTGCAAAATGTAATCAACATACATTATTCATAATCCCTATTCTTAAGCAAGCTCTCTAATATGGTAATCTGAAATCAAACAAGTACCGTCCAGACGTCGTAGAAGAAGAAGCTTTGGAAAACTGTGAAGAAAAAAAAAAATGAATTAAGGGGAAATGTACAAAGAAATCAGGAGTATGCGTACAGTGCTGTGAAAGCAAAGGTTGTATCAATGAGCGATTTATCTGATTTATGTATGTTTCTAAATGAGCGATATGTATTTATATATTTGTGCCTGCTTACGTATGTGTGTGTGCGCGTGCGTGTGTGTTGTGTGTGTTTGTGCGTGCATGCGTGTGTGTGTGTGTGTGTGTGTGTGTGTGTGTGTGATCTGGATACATGTCTGTACGTCCAGGTATGTATGTATGTTCACGAAACAGAAATCAAAAGTGGGCAAGAATGTTTAATATGAACAAAGACGACAAAACAGTTTCAACCATAGCGTCTCACAATCACCAAATTCACACTTTTTATTTCCCCTCCTCACCTTTAGTCATCCTGTCACTTCCGTCACAGCCTAGGCACGTGTGGTAGCTAGCTACCCGCTGCCCGCCTACCCACCCACCCAGCAGCCTACCCTCTTGTCACCCGACCACCTGGCCCAGCCCAGCAATGGCCTCTTTCTCCATACCCCCGCCACGAACATGGCGATCGTCAACGCCGACCTCATCCTCCGAACGATTTAGCCGTAATACAGGAGGCTCCTATCTCGACCACAGCAGCGACGACAGCAACAGCAGTGTGGGTCACGGCTACGATGAAGATGGCCACAACCCTAGCCGGAGGCCACCACGACGCTCCGGCAAGCGGACTTCCGCTGGAGACCGCTGCAGAAAAGGACAGGAGAAGGTTGAGAGCGGGATGGTGAGTGGATATGGGGGTGACACGCCCGCGTCACGGCAAAATGCGGTACGACAGAACCTGGCTGCGGCACGACAATGGGATGAAACGGTCCGGCAGATCCTTCGTTGGCAGCGTGAGTTGAGTTCGTGGTTTGTTCGTTGGTCGGTTGGTTTGTTCGTTTGGTTTTTTTTTTTGTCTCTTTGTTTGATCTGTCTGATTCTTTTATTTCTTGTTCTTTCTTTCTTGCTTGCTTTTTTTTTCTCTCTGCTTTGTTGGTTGAACGGTTAGATGGATAGTTTCTTTAACCAAAAAAAAAAAAAAAAAAGGGCTACTCTCTTTTTTTTTTTCCGTTTCTGTTACAACGTAGAAGGTTCCGGCCACGTACAAGTCCTGATCCTGATGATAATTTATGTGATCAAGGGGATGGGTTGTTATCTCTGTGGCATGTTTTGACTCACTTGTTTGTGCGTCTACTTCTTTGTTGATTTGCTGGTTTGCTTTACCTGTCTAAATGGTTGCCTGCCACTTTTTCTTTATTCGTCAGCCTTTTTCTTTGTTTTGTCAACCTTTTTCTTTGTTTTGTCGTTCAGTTGTCTTCGCTTACCAGTTTGTTTTTTTTCTCCATACTTCTTTTTTTTTTTTTTTTCTTTCCTGCATGCCTTCTTCTTTGTTTGCTTTTGTGTTTGTCGACTTCTTTGTTTTTCCATACATGTTTGTCTACCTTGTGTTTACCTTATACACCTATTTCATATTTCTCTGTGTGTGCGTGTGTGTGTGTGAGAGAGAGAGAGAGAGAGAGAGAGAGAGAGAGAGAGTGTGTGTGTGTGTGTGTGTGTGTGTGTCGTGTCGTTGTTGTTCTTCATCCTTTTGTCAGTACAACTTTGAGTTAATCTGACAATAAATTGGTTTCAGTCAGTCAGTCATCCTTTGCCTGCCTTGTATTTTCTTATGTCCTCATTCCTTTGTTCATCAGTTTGTTTCTTTGTTTGCTGGCCTACTTCTTTTGTTCCATTGTTTGCTTATAACAATGTCTTTCCAATGTCTTTCATCGTTCGCTTGTTTATGTACCTGTTTTTGTTTATTTGTATGCTTGTCTCTACCTCTTGCCTTCTTGTTTGCAGTTGGCTGTTTCTTCTTTTTTTTCAACGTCTTTTATCTTCGCTTGTTTATGTACCTGTTTGTTTATTTGTCTGCCTCTTGCCTTCTTGTTTGCCTTCTTCTCCGTTACATGTATTTGCGCACATCTTTCTTTGCCAGCTTCTCTGTTCAATCGTTCAGCTAGCTACCCGCGTGGTCACTTCTTTTGTCGTCTGCTGCTCTGCTTTGGGTTGACCTTGCCGTGTCTTCATTCCTCATTGTGCCCACTCGTTTCTTTGTTTGTTTGCTTTCCGGTCCATCAGTTTGTCTTTGCTTACTTCTTTGTTTGTCTTTGTTTTTTTTTTTTTTTTCCATTCGTTTATCTTCTTCTTTACCTGCTTCTTTGTCTTCTTTTTTTTTCATGTGTGCTTGTTTGTTTATCCTCTTCTGTACATGTTTGTTCGCCGTCCGGTTTATTCGTTTGTTTATTTGTTTTTTTTTTTCATGAATGTTATCTGCCGTTCGTTTTCTGGAGAAAGTCGGCAGGCATTCTTTCGTTGTGGCCGGTTGTTTTGTAGTCAGGAGGGATGGTCCCTGTTTTGCTTTCGTCAGCTCCGCCATGGAGACGGGTACACACCTGCAGCTTTTTGTTTGAACTCAAATGTACAGCGGACAGCAACCATTGTCACTAAACTTGGCCTAAAGCTGGAATTTAGCTCAGGGACGCTCTCCTAACATTTTGGGAAGGATCTGAGGAGCGGACGAGGATCAGCCATCGTGTCAAGTTCACACGGTAACCGCTTGTGTCAAATGCCTCTTTTGTTACCTTAGTATCATTTCTCTAGGGCCGTGTGTCTCTGTGTCACGGACGTACATATTTTTAGTTGAAAAGAAAAATCGTTTCTTTTTAAACCCAGTAAAAATTGGAGTGTTACCAGTGACTTCTTCACTACATTAGCCGGTGTTGACCAGCGAGCTAGTTTTGTCACCCTGGGTGCGCTACGCCCGTGCATTTCGCTCCCATCCTCCGATACTTCTCTTCACTTTAAAGCTTTCTTCTTCTGTCCTTTTTCGTGGTTCCCTTCTTTAGCTGCTAGGTTTTTTTTTTTTTTTTTTTTTTTTTTTTTTTTAAGGCCATCCAATACAGAGCCCTGTGTTGGGCATAAATCCTTATGCTTATCGCTTTTCACGTGGCGCATCAGCTGTGGTCAGGTGCCACAGGTGAGCGGCTTTTTATCTGTTGCCAATAGGCTAGTGGTGTGGCACTCGCTTACGGACCTTCGAGTCGGAGAGATCTCTATCTCTGCCAGCTGGACCCTACTTTCTGAATCCACGTCGGTGTGGGTTGTGTGGAAGAAGCTTTCACCCTTCAGTGCGGTTGGAAAGTACTCCACTCGTCACCTCTGGGATCCCTATCCCTGCCAGCTGGAAGAAGCACCTTAGGTCGTCCCTGACCTGGAGTCCACTTCACTGTGGACCGTCACGGTTTTGGTTTCCACCCTTCATTGGACCGGGAAGTGGACCGTTCTTCACACCCGCCGTTCTGGGCGGGATTTTTCGCCTTTTTTTTTTTTTTTTTTTTTTGGCTGCAACTTCCGTTCTTGGGCCGGCTGGGCGACCAGCATCTGCGGACCCTGCGGTCAACCTTCGCCCCGATACCAGCCTTCGTTCAGACCTGTGAGCTGGCGGTGGTGAACTCTTCGTCTCCTTCTCTGGGACACCTGCTTCACCTCTGTCCGGGAGACCAGCCAACAACGTCCTTCACCTCTCTACAGAATCCACCTCGCTCTGCGAACCTCCTCAGTCCTGGACTCTTGAGTTAAGCTACCGTTTCGTGTGGTATGAATGTGGGTCTGTCGTGTGTGTGTGTGTGGTGGGGGGGGGGGGGGGGGGGTTAAAGTCTGTCACTGATTCGCTGTTTTGTTTGATTCTCACTGTGTAGGTCCTGTTGGATGTAGCATTGTTTCTAGAACTATCTGTCTTCCGTCCTTCTGCTGAATGTCCTTGTAGCGGGTTAGGTTGGGATAGTAGCAGGATCCTGGGGTATTTGGGAGGGTTTTTTTTTTTCTTGTTCTTTTCCATTTACTTTGTCCCCTAAGACAGCTCAGTTCTGGGTAGTGCCTTTCACTTCTATTCCCTTTCTTCTCTCTCTCAGCTATCTTCTCTCTTCTTTGATAGAGTCCTTACCCCGTCTGGAGTGCTGGTGTGAGTGAATGGTTGTATTGTAAATAAAAGTTCTGTTGAAATTTCATCTTCTGGTGGTAGGGAGGTTTCAGTGCTCGCTTCGTTTCTGCCACTGCACATTACCTATGTAAGAACACACACACACACACACACACACACACACACACACACACACACACACACACACACACTGTCAGATGTACTCCCACTTGACAATTATGGTGGAGATGCGGGGTACAGGTATGTGTATGTCTTAGTGTAAAAGCGACACTCTGGACTCACTACCGCCCGACCCTTGTGAGACCTGTCTATCTTTCTATACGTGTATTTAACGGGTGGTTGGGTGGGTGGGTTCTAGAGTCAGTAGGGAACCCATTGGAGCGGACCGTTTTTGGGGGTGCTGTCGGCAGTAGAGTTCCGCGCTCCGTGGTCGGACCTTCGGCGCTTCCGTTCCGCGTTCGTTTCTGTGTTTGTCTTGTTTTGTCTAGTACTGCCGGCTATTGTTTGTAGAATTCCGTTCGCCCTTTTCTCGTAACCTTAGAATAGGTACTTGGGTGGAGATATAAGGGGTTTTTAAACTTTCGATCAATAGGTCTTGCTTGTGCAGGGTCGTCGATATCAGCGCTTGTGCTGATTTAGGATTTTGGTCTGCATTTGCCTGTACCCAAGACGCCGACTGTGGTAGTGAGGTAGGTGTAGGCAGGCTGGCCAAGCATCTGGTGCTTTGTTTACAGAACAAACTTTGACACTTTGTCAGTTCCGATATCGTGTTTGCGCGAAAATCAGTCTTACGTAGTCTGTCTACTTCAGTTCACACAAAAAAGGAAAGACTAGTTATTCTTGGTGGTGTGTGTTATTCCGTTGTTATTACACACTAGGTTGTACGATCTGTGTTGTTTAGTCTAAGGGGATCAGCCCAAAGTTGATAGGCTTTCCTCTTCTGTCTAGCGCACATACAAGCAGTTTAATTGCTTTTCTATCAAGCTGATGTTGTTGGCCCTTAATTGTTCAATACTAATTTGTATGATTGAGGTGATTGGAATAATAAGTTTGTCAGTCGTGTGTTGAGAATACATTTAAGTCTTTTCAAAGGAACTGACCCCCCCCCCCCCCCCCCAATCATCTACATTGTACAAGGTACACAGGCACTCAGAAGACACTAATTAGCTGTAAAAATAGTTAAAATCTCTGATATACATTAAAGTGACCAATGGTCAGTGACACTGACCACTGGTTGTCTGCATTGCCCAAGGTATACAAACTCATGAGACACTGATTAACTGTAAAATAGTCGAAATATCTGATTTACGTCATAGTGACCAGTGTCAGTGGCACTGACCACCAGTCGTCTGCATTGTACAAGGTACACAGGTACTCGGGAGACTATAATTAGCTGTGAAATAGTTAAAATCTTCCGATTTACGTCATAATGACCAGTAGTCAGTGGCACTGACCACAAGTAATCTACATTGTACAAGGTACACAAGCACTCTGGAAACACTAATTAGCTTTTAAATAGTTAAAATCTCCGATTTACGTCATAATGACCAGTGGTCAGTGGCACTGACCACTAGTCATCTGCATTGTACAAGCTAAGGTACAACCGGGAGGGGGGGGGGGGGGGGGGGGGGGGTAGAAGGTCCATCTATTGAGAAGAGTCTAGAACTACTTTGTCTAAACCAACTGACTGTATGTAGGAAGTGGGAGAAGAGGAGTAAATATGCAGGCTAACACATTTTTTAAAGGCGGGTGTGCGTGTTGGGAAAAGGCAGAGGAAAACCCTGAATAACCCACTCTTGTGGGTGGGGTGGGGTGGAGAAAGATTCCAAATAGTCCTAGACTGACCCGGGGGGGGGGGGGGGGGGGGGGTAAATCCAGGCTAGCCCAAACTTACCCCCGCAGGGTAAGTTCCTACTGGGGGAGGGGGGGGGGGGGTAAGTTCTAGCTAGTCCTAGAATGACCCCCGGGGGTAAAAGCAGGCTAGCCCAAACTTACCCGGGGTAAGTTCCAGAGGGAGTAAGAACGGGCTTTTACACCGGTGCCTCAGTGACTGCGTTAGTGCACGTGTAATGTGTTAATATCAGTCGCCGGCAGAATTTAGGGGAGCTGTATGACCTCGCGGTACGGGTCGTTTAAATTCTAGTGTCCGTCCTGCCTTATGCGCGTTTGTGGATTGTTACTTTTTGGATAAATTGGTTGCTGGTTGTAGTAGCGCGTTGAATTGTAAATTCCAGTTGTATAGGTTTGTGATTTCTTTGGCCTCTTTGCTGGGTAAACGTCCTTGAAGTTTTATTTTAAGAAATAACATTTGATCTGAATATAAGTTTGTTGCCCAGGTGAGGTAACTTGTTTTGATTTCTTGGCACGCCTGTGCACAAGGGCGGTTGTTATACACAGTGATAAGCTTTTGCTTTGTCGGTTTGTTGATTAATTCCACGTCGTGTCGGAATTGGTTCATATTTGGACATTGTTTTCCATTGAGGAAAGAAACTGTTGAGCTCGGACCATGTTTTTACGCCAGCAGTTTCTGAAGATTGCTGTTCTCAACGCTCTGAAGTGTTAAAAACATAACTGGGTATCTCCATCGTTGGACGTCAGGGGAAATAACTCAAACTCTTAGCTAGTTATTGGATTTGGATACTCGGTGTTCATTGGGTGAGAAGAGGTTAGTTTGCTTTACTTACTGAGCTTAGCCAGGGTGAAGCGATTCAGTTCGTTGGGGCTAACTTAGTGTGGCAGTATTTTAGTTGGTGGAAGCATTCTTTCTCTTCGAGTTTGGACGGTTTTGGGGATTGACTACACTTAGTCATAAAGTCACACATTGTTGGCTTTGTTGTTCAGACTACTCTTTTGTCTTGTTAGACATACCTTAGACTGTAAGTACGGTTGGAGATTTGTTGGTGTTGACTACGCTTGGTCAAAAAGTCATACCTGTAGGACTTTCTCGTAGGAGTTAAAATGAAGTTTTAAAAATATCTCTACAAGCTTGTTTCGAGCTCTCGCTCTCTTCAGGATGTTTTTTGGGGCGCGCTGTTGGTGTTATATAGCGTGCGGGTCCTGATTTCATTTGTGTGTGTGTGTGGGGGGGGGGTCAATTCCATTCATTGCACGTGCTATCTGTGGCTTTCGGTTGGCTTTGCTGTGGTCTGTTCAGGGGAATTCGCTGACGAGGATTTCCATTTGTACCTGCAGTTATTTACTATTTCTTTCAACAACACCGTACACCGTACAACATTTTTTTTTTATGCAACTTATGTTCCACAGAAAAAATGGTTAATACTATGTAAACCCTATTTAGCAACTTTGAATACAGTAAATAACTACAGGCACAAATGGAATCCTTACCAACGAATTCCCCCTGAACAGACCACAGCAAGCAAACCGAGAGCCACAGATAGCACGTGCAATGAATGGAATTGACCCACACACACACAAAAATGAAATCAGGACCCGCACGCTATATAACACCAACAGCGCGCCCCAAAAAACATCCTGAAGAGAGCGAGAGCTTGAAACAAGCTTGTACAGATATCTTTAAAACTTCATTTTAACTCCTCATTTTAAACATATATATATAGAGAGAGGGAGGAGAGAGAAAGAGAATCATTGTTCCTGGTTAACTGAATTCAATCAGAGTGTGCTTACTTAATCCAACACATACTTGCCATACGCATATATATATATATATATATATATATATATATATATATATATATATATATATATATAT
>JADBJO010011524.1:32500-35000 GCA_016801955.1 Conus betulinus | reverse complement strand
TTTTGTTGTTGTTGTGTTTTTAATGTGTCATGGTGCGTTTATCCCTACGATTTCAGTGACAAAACTCTTCTAATGACGACCATCTCAATAGCCGAAAGGTATCGCCAGTCTTTCGACCTTCATGCTCCGCCCTCGTGTAGATCAGTTTTGATTTTCCCCCTCCGTGTCCATGATCCTGGCAAATTCATGCATAAATCGTCAGCAATATTGGCAAGTTCTTTGGGACTGATTGGATAGGTGGGGTGCCCCCCCCCCCCCCCTCCCCCCCCCCCCCCCCCCCCTCCCCCCCTTCCCCCTCCCCCTCCTCCCCCCCCCCCCCCACCCCCTCCCTTCCCTAAAGGGAATAACTAACTCATGCTGGCTCAGGACTAAGCAGTTAATGTTGTCAGTTGGGAACTTAGCAGCCATTTTTTTTTACATGTTGGATCAGAACAGCCACTTACTGGGCACCATGGAAATGAACCGGGATCAGCGCAGGGTCTCCTCTGCCGAGGTGGCCACATGCCGACCTAATGTTCTGCCTTAGAGAAGTAGTTAAAAAGACTCAGAATCAAAACTTACTCGGAGAATATTCCGACAGGTTCGCCCTGTCTTCATCAGTTCACTGTTGCTGTTGTGCTGAAGAAGACAGGGCGACCCTGTCGAACTATTTCCGAGTAAGTTTTGATTCTGAGTCTGTTAATTACTTTTCTAATGTTGAATCCAGAATCCAGAACCTATATTCTTATTGAATGTTCTGTCGGTACTGGTTCTGCGACAAGACAACACTTGGTATGTCTGTCGATTGAGGAGGGGGGGGGGGGGGGAAGGGCGGGGAAAGGAGGCGAGGGAATAAGCGAGCGGGGCACGAGAGTAACGGCTCTGAGGGAAGAAGAGCGCAGAAAAACGAACACGAATTGACGTACGATGCATTGGTTGTCTGTTGGATTGGGTGGTAACGCCGTTCCGATCTGTGGTCATGGCAGTGGTGGTGGTGTGGTGGATACTGAAGAAGAAGAAATAATGTATCGCGGCTCGACGTTCGGCACGGAGCCGCCTTCTGACAAACTGGACCACAGCCAGACCAGCACGGACTGTCCCCCTGCCGGCGGCCACTGCGCCAACCTGCAGCGCATTCTTCTCAGGTCCACTCTCTGGAACTCTTGTCTGGCTCTGTCTGTCTGTCTCTGTCTGCCTGTCTCTGTCTGTTTGTCTCTGTCTGCCTGTCTCTGTCTGTCTGTCTCTGTCTGTCCTTTGTATGCCTCTGCATCTGTCTGTCTCAGTCCTTTGTCTGTCTCTGTCCTCTGTGTCTGTCTGTGTCTGTCTCTGTCTATCTCTGTCTGTCTCTGTCCTTTGTATCCCTCTCTCTCTGCCTCTGTCTCTGTCATTCTTTCTGTCTCCCTCTCTCTCTGTCTCCCTCCCTCTCTCTCTCTCTCTCTCTCTCTCTCTCTCTCTCTCTCTCTCTCTCTCTCCCCTCTCTCTCTCTCTCTCTCTCTCTCTCTCTCTCTCTCTCTCTCTCTCTCTCTCTCTCTCTCTGATATCGGCTTAACTGTTTTGTTCATCGTGGTGGTTGTGCTGGAGTAGTGTGATGTTCTTTTATGTTGAAAGTTTTAAAGTGATGCTGTTGCCGCCGTTGCTGCTGCCTGCTGCTGCTGCTGCTGCTGCTGCTTGTGGTACTTAAAATGGTGTCCTTAGCTTAGTATTTTCATTTTTTGTTCGCTGATATTGTTGTTCAGATCGTGTTCCTGTTCAAACCAAAACTACTGCGGGTCATCTTACCATAAGCTTTATTTCAGAGAACGAAAAATAATGCTAAAGCGTGCAGATTATGTCACTGCTGCAGTTGCTGCCGCTGTTGCTGCTCCTGCTGCTGTTGCTGCTGTTTGAATCAGTACAAGTTTCTGAGATTTGATGGTGCATCTCTTAAGTTTTACAAATTGATGAACAGAAGCCGTGCGTGTGATGTTGAAGGTGTGTGTGGTGTGGTGGGTGGTGTGGGCGCGCGTGCGCGCGCATCCCACGACGATGATCATGATGATGACGACGACAACGACGATCAACCTCAACATTCTTACCCTCCTCCTCCCTCAGGTTCGCGGACAGAACGTCGATGCAAGGCATCCCCTACATCCGTTCTTCCCAGTCCACCATGGCCAAGCTCGTATGGTTCTTCCTGTTGCTGCTGGGCCTCCTGCTCCTGGCCGGTCACCTGTACTACCTGTGCAACGTCTACTACTCCTACCCCAAACACTCCACCCTGGACCTGGGCTTCAGCCCCTTGGACTTCCCGGCCGTTACCTTCTGCAACGTCAACCCCATCCGGAGGTCCGGCTGGACGCTACGCCGGAAGAGCTCAGGTCTCTGGTGAGGCTGACCGATCCTGCCGAGATCGTCGAGAAAATGGTGAGCCACAGACACATAGACACTGACAAAGCCTTAGGGAGACAATGGTGAGCCACAGACACATAGACACTGACAAAGCCTTAGGGAGACAATGGTGAGCCACAGACACATAGACACT
>JADBJO010011524.1:0-27500 GCA_016801955.1 Conus betulinus | reverse complement strand
GTTAAAACCGAACTGTCCTTACAGGTACGTTTGAAACGATCCTGTCCCTACGAAAATGTTAAAACCCATTGGAAATGATCTGCCCTAACGAAAACGTAAATGAGTCCCTAACTGAAACCTTAAAACGATCTGCTCTAACGAAAACGTTGAAAACGATCTGTCCTAACGGAAACGTTAAAAACGATCTGTCCTAACGAAAAAACGTTGAAAACGATCTGTCCTAACGAAAACGTCGAAAACGACCTGTCCTAACGAAAACGTTGAAAACAATCTGTCCTAACCGAAACGTTGAAAAACGATCTGTCCTAACGAAAACGTTGAAAAGGATCTGTCGTAACAAAAACGTTAAAAACGATTTGTCCTAACGAAAACGTTAAAAACGATCTGTCCTCTGCTCCGACCAGGTGGATTGTTACCAAGTGAAGAGAAATTGACACAAATTCAGGGAGTCATGGTCTGCGTATTTAAAATTACATAGAAAAGAGAAAGATATGAAAAGCGTAGATATAACGAGCATTCAGCCCGTAATTTGTTTTTTTTTCCCCTGGTAAATACTTTTTGAAATAAATTATTGTTCCAATGACTAAAAGTATGTTTTTAAGGTGTGAAACTTTACACAAGAAATCTTCGATCACCGTTGATTGAAAACCAAGGGGAAAGAACTGCAGGGTTAAGCAATCAGTCAGGGTTAAACAAAATAATTCAGTTTCTTTCCGTTAAAAAATACGGTTCCCAGAATGGTAGCTTCCTTTTAGGTTTGAAATTTTTTTGTACTTACTCTTTACTCACAGCCCCCGCACTACTCTATCATTTGTTATTACTATCATTATCTCTAATAAACTAATATAAACTACTAAAGGCTTGAACGAAGAGCCCTAACTAGACCCAAATCCGAAAGTAGAAAACAAACCGGGTCGCTTCTGGAAGGGAAATAACACCCCTGTGTCTAGTTGCCAACTCCGGAACTAATATGAGAGAGGTTGCTTCCCTTTGACCGCAGATGTCATTGACATGTCACACTCTACCCGACTGAAATATCCGCTCCTGAGGACACTCAATACTACGCCAACCAAAAACAACAAACATATAAATACCAACTGTCTGTACCACCCTGAACACCAAGCCAACAAATCTGTTGATTACGGCACGACGCCCCAATACCAATGCACACTGCATAAACAGATCCCCCTCACCAGGGGGACTACACTCACCTAGCAACCAAACCGCACTCGGAGAAACGCAAAACCATAGGTCTCATTACCAAAACACAAGGTTTTAGTTGCTAACCAGAAATCCCTGGAAACTACAACTTCACCTCTTTCGAGAGCTGGTATTAGAGAAAATGAAACGGATAATGAAGTGTGCTTGTAGACCCTCAGTAATGGTATGCAACGACAAAAAAAAAAAAAAAAAAAAAAAAAAAACTATGAAACAGCGATACATCAATGTTTGACCACCTGAGGTAATCTGTAAGGGTTTGAATGCACCCCAGCATTCGTCCTTCTCGATCTTCTTGGTCACATCTCCTCATCCCCCACTATATACCCCCCCCCCCCCCCCCCCCCCCCCCCCCCCCCCCCCCCCCCCCCCCCCCCCTACCCCCCTCTGGCTCTCCGTAGAATTTCATAACCTTTTTGTGTTTGGGCCCCAGTCACCACAACCTCCTGCGACCGAGAGCTCATTTCCTCGGTTGCCTGCGTAGGCTCTCAACCTCGTCCACTAACCCACTCATATGGCCTGGGCTGTGGGTTCCTCACCCCACCCCCCCCCCCACCCCCAAAACCGCCACCAATCATTTTCCCTCTCCCCAGTCCTGGGGATCTCCAAATTCCGCCTGTAAGTTAGGCATCGTTGGGGAGGCAGATGCGCTTTCACGCTCTTGCGACATCTTGACAACTACTTTTTTCTTTTTTTATACTACCAATGGTACAACACCCATATACTTGGAATGTTACAAACAACAACAACCCCGCAAAAAAATACCCAACACTGTCATAAAAGAAGCGAAAAGGAACAGAACATTTCCCATAACAAAAACAAAAACAACCAAACCAAAAAAACCATACAGCCAATAGCATCCAACTGCTCCCCGACTTTGAGAGCACTATAGGGCTAGAAAAAAAAAACACCCCAGTAATGAAGTGTACTAACCAATAGACCCAATCGCAAAGGAATGTCACACATCTGTACCACAAGTTATGCGAACAAAGGATTTTCAACTGAAATTATTTTTTAAAAAATCATAGGTCAAAATTTGCCTTCTTTTGAAATGATACTCAAAGCATACATCTTCCATGCTCATGAAAAGAAAGAAATCAAAAATCAATGTTCCACAGGAAATTCATTTGAAGCATCTCTTTTGTGGAAGAACTAAGTTGTTCCTGTCGATTCCCCATTCATCCTTGTTACCCGATCACGCACGAGTAGCAATGCCCAGTCAAACCTCTGTCTCTCTGCTGCCTGGTAATTTGAATTTGCATAAACAACCCAAAAGTATATCACCACTGGCTGATGGGGCTGCCTCGTCTTGGGCTGCCGGTGTGCTGTCTTGCCCAGGGCTGATGGTCCTTGCCCAGTAGTCTGGGTCCTCCATAAGGTCTCCAAGCCCCAGCATTCATCGCGACCCTCCTTATGGCTTCTCCCGTCTCCGACATCGGGGCCCGGGTCGTCTTTGTAGCCTCGGTGGGTTTATCTAGTCTGATTTTTTTTTTTTTTCATTTTGTCCCCATTACCATCCTGCTCGCAGCGCCAAATCTTAAAGAGTGGAGGGGCAGAAATATTGGTAGGGACATGTACATAACATAAACACTGCCAACATCCCTAAGAAGCATTGGCGTGCCTGTCCTTTAGAGGTCCGGGTTTGAACGTGTTTCCACCACACATGCCAGGTCCCAAAACTGAGGAAAACGGTGTAGCCTCACCCAAGGCAACACAAACATTTAAAAAAAAATCCAGCTTCTTAGTAAGCTCAAATTTATTATGACAAGGACGAATGTACACAACAAAAAAAAAAAAACAGAAAGAAAATTTTTAAAAAATACCACTCAAAAAGAAGACATCATGTCCGGGAGAATGTCTAGGCCGGGAACGCTCTCAACCCTGATAATTCTGGCACTATTTTCCTCAACATCAGCTGGTTCCAAAACAAAACCCCTGAACTATTCAACACATCTTAACCCAAAATAAAAGTCATTTCAACACTAACCTGGAGGCAGCAGACAGACTGGGATATAATGTGCGTCTTGATCTGAGAGGGGGGTTGGGGGTCAGGAGCCTTCTGACTCGCGCCAAACTTCAGGAGACGCGTTTGGCACCGGGTGATGTAATTCTCTTGAAGGAGCCAATCGCTACCAACGCTCACCCAGAATGGTAGCTTTTAGGTTTGAAAGATTCTGTACTTAGTCTTTACTCACAGCCCTACACTACTCTATCATTTTGTTTGCTATCATCAATATCTCTAATAAACTAATAATAAACTACTAAAGGCTAGAACGAAGAGCCCTAACTAGAACCAATCTGAAAGTAGAAAACAGACCGGGACACTTTCAGAAGGGAAATAACACCCCTGTGTCTAGTTGCCAACTCCGGGAACTAATATGTGAGGTTGTTTCCCTTTGACCGCAGATGTCATTGACATGTCGCATGTATATGCCTCTAGATAATAATTATTATGTCCAATGCTGCATATGAGAAAGATGTTCAGAAGACATTAGATATGGTAGGCAGAGGGGGAGAGTGTGCTGAAGATAGGATAATGGAGAGGCTAGGGTGCAGTGATAACATAAGGAAAGGGAATGGGAATAGAGAGGATAGGGGAGAAAGTGGGAGTAGGAGTAACATGACAAGGGAAGGGAGAGGGAGTGATGACTATTTGGCATGTGGAATTGAAAAAGAGGATAACAATAATCAACTGGATGGGAATGGAGCTGGGATGGATGATACGTTTAGTTCTACGAGTTCTGTAAATACGGGTACATGTTTGGATAAAATGTCTTTTCTTCATTGGAATGTGTGTGGATTGCTTTCAAAACTTGAGGGTGCAGGTTTGTTGTTTCATTTCTTCATTCGACTCCGTATGTCTTGTAGAAACTTTTCTTGACAAGTTTGAGTCTAGTTTGTTTAAGAGCGTGCGTTATTTGTAAAACCAGCAGTTAAGCTGGCACGATATGGGAGGTGTTCTGAAGGAATTGTCTGTCTTGAACGTAAAGCTCTAGTTCCCCACATACGATATATTGATGATGATAGTGATTTTTGCATGTATTTTGTATCAGGTAAAGAATTCTTTCATTGACATAAAAACATTGTTTGCACGTATATACCTCCTGAAAATTCACCATATTATTCTGCATACGATTGTGATAATGGGATTAGTATTTGAAGAAAGTCTAGTTGACAAGACGTTTTTGTTTGATGTTCATATAATACTGTGTGGTGATTTGAATGCAAGAACTTCCGATTGTTCCCCTGATTACCTTGATGAAAGCAGACTGTATGACAATTATACAAAACATTCTGTAGACCTGAAGAAAAGAATGTCCCATGATACAGTAATGAATTCTTACGGTAAGAAATTGCTGGACCTCGGTACGGCTTTGGGACTATGTATTTTAAATGGTTGGTGTCGTGGTGATGAAAATGGTCGGTTTGCTTATATAGCCGATCAAGGGTGCAGTGTGAATGATTATTTCTTAACTTCCACATCTTTCTTTGATAGTGCGTGTGAGTTTATGACTCTTAAGTGTCCTTGACAGATTAGAATCAGATCACCTGCCTCTTTTGTTGTGCTTTAATAACCAAACACGTATTACTTGCATTAGGGATTCTATGAATAAGAGTGACGACATGTGCATTTGATAAATATAAATGGATTTCATCGTATGCGCAGACATTTTTTGACTCATTGAAATCGAATAAAGTAAAAAAAGATTAAAAAAAAAAAAAAAAAAACGAAAAAAAAAAAGTTAGAAGTTGCCACAGACTTAATCAGTGTTGATGTCAACTTAGCAATAGATAGATTTAACCAGATTGTTATTAAAGATCAGGCAGGACATATGAGGAAACGAATAACGATACATCAGCAGTCGAGCAAAGATTGGTTTGACCACGAAATACAAATCAAACAAACGAAAAGTGAAAAGACTTCATAGATTGTTTAAGCGTTCTCTGGATAAAAATGACCGAATCAGATTTTGTGTAGCTAGAAGAGAATACAAAAACATTAAGAGGAAGAAGGAGGAACGAAATAAATCAATGTTAAAGGAACTACTTGATTCTGTTAAATGCCAGATGACATTTTGGGAAACGATTAAGAAATTCTCTCATAAAAAAAACACATACACAAAATAGCATATCCATTGATCAGTGGTTTGGTCATTTTAAGATATCATTAGATAGAGAAACACATGATTTTCCAGATGATAATACAATAGAGGATGGTGATGATGAGATTTATGACAGACCAATATCTAGGGACGAGGTAAATGATAGCAGTTAAAAAGCTGAAGAATGGTAAATCGGCTGGACCTGATGATATAATTGGAGAGTTCTTTAAAAACGCAGGAGAGCCAGTGTTAATGTTTTTAGTAAAATTATTTAAAACATTTATTCAATAATGGCATCTATCCAGATGACTGGACTGAGTCAACTATTATACCACTTTTTAAGAAAGGCGAGGTCAATAACGTGAACAACTACAGAGGTATATCATTGTGTAATATAAGTAGTAGTAAGTTGTATAGTTCAATAATCAACAGCAGATTACAAGAGTGGCTAACTTTAAATAACATAACTGGGGAACATCAAGCAGGCTTTAAGGACTACTGTACAATAGATCATGTATTACATTGCTAGCTGCCATTCGGAAACAGTTTGCAAAGAACCAAAAGTTGTACGTTGCATTTGTAGATTTCGAGAAAGCTTTCGACTCCATTTCTAGAAATTTGCTATGGCCTGTGTTGCTAAAAAATAGAGTCGGTGGTAAATTATACAGGTTTATTAAGAGTATGTATAGAGATGTATAGGCTAGGATAAGAAGTGGGGGTAAATATCAGGAATTGTGAATTACACAAGGGGAGTAAAGCAAGGTGATGTTTGCAACCCGATTCTCTTTTCGTTGTTCGTCAACGAACTTGCACTAGAAATTATAGAAAATGGCAAACATGGTGTTTCCTTTTGATTTGATAGAATTGTTCATGTTACTTTTTGCGGATGATATTATCTTGTTATCAATATCAGTTGTTGGTCTGCAAAGACAGTTGAACAGTTTGTATGCAGCTGCAATGAGACTGGAGCTAAAATTGAATATGGAGAAAATAAATATTGTTCTTTGCAAGGGTGGGTATCTGGCTAGGCATGAACATTGGATGTATGATAATGAGCCAGTAAACCTGTATAAGTATCTAGGTATATTCTTTTCAACCAGGCTGAGATTTACCTATGCATGTAGAGATATAGTTAACAGAGCAAAAAAAGAGCTGTTCCAATTATACTTAAGGCAATGTATAAGCTTGATTGTAGTTCGTTTAATATATTTTAAAAAAAATATTTGATTCACAGGTTCAATCAATTTTACAATATGGGGCTGAAATATGGGCGTTCGAAAGCAGCAATGTTATTGAAAAGCTGCATTTGTTTGCCATGAAAAACGCTTTTTGAACGTGGACAGTCGTACTCCTAATGATTTGGTATATGGAGAGATGGGGAGAGATATCCTATCTATTTAAAACTCGTATGTTAGATGCATCAGTTATTGGCTAACATTGACAAGGATGGAAAATTACAAGTTACCATTTAAAGCATATAAAGTGTGATATGATCTTGATATTAATGGAAAGAAGACTTGGGCCATAAATGTTCGTAAGTGCATATATTCTTACCGTTTTGTTTTGTATGCGACAACCAAGGTGTCGAAAATATTGCAGACTTTACGTGGTTGCTGCTGCTGCTATTACTGCTTTTACTACAACTACTGCTACTACTGCTGCTACTACTACTACTACTAATACTAATACTAATACTTTACTAATACTACTGTCTGTTATATATTATTCTATATTAAATTCAGCCATTTGGAGAAAGAGGGGGACACACACACACACACACACACACACACACACACACACACACACACACACACACACACACACTTGAATCTGTTGACTCCACCTGGGATATGGAGAATAGGAAACAGATAAACAAGCAACTCAACACCCTGGAGACATCTCTGTATGTATTGAATACACAAACACACAGGCACCCAAAAATGACCTCAGGGAGAGACAGACAGACAACTAGACAGACGGGCAGAAAGATTCTAAATAAGCAGCGCCCTTTTTTTTCTATGACAGAAGACCAGAGAAACACCAGCTGCTGCCACCACCGCCAAACAAGACAACCGTAAACCCGCGACCAACGCGAACAGGAACCCCGCCAACAGGAAAAAAAACCGCGATGAAGAGGACGAGAGCGGAGAAGTCCTCGACACGAAATCGGGTAGCAGAGACGGAAAAAACAAACAAGGCAAAAAGAAAAACGAGAAGGATAACAACAAAAAAGACAACAATAACAACGACAACAACAACAACAACAAAGACAACGCCAACAACACCAATAAGAACAGCAACAATAACAGGAATGACAAGAAAAAGAACGGCAACAGAAAGGATCATGACAAAAAGGGCGACAACAACAACAGGACAAATCCGAAGGGAGGTAACGACAACACAAGCCCAAGGCCAGCCAGGCCCAGAGAAATGAAGTTCATCAATGGTCTTGACCTGGGCCTGGAGTTCAAAAAACACGGCGAAGAGAAGAAAGTTAGAAGAAGAGAAGAAGACGAAAAGAATGAAGAGACGAAGAGAAGGAAGAGAGGAGGAAGAAGGAGGAGGTCTTCGCAGAGCCATCCGTCTCCGCCAGCATCCGGGAGGAGTTCTTGCTCCTCTACAGCAACCTTTCCCAGTGAGTGTGTGTGTGTGTGTGGGAGAGAGAGAGAGAGAGAGAGAGAGAGAGAGAGAGGTCGAGTCTCTCGCTCTCTCTCTCTCTCTCTCTCTCTCTCTCTCTCTCTACTCCCTCTCTTCTCTCTCTCTCTCTCTCTCTCTCTCTCTCTCTCTCTCTCTCCAGAGTTCTACCACAGAAATATGATAGTCGTTTTTATTCAGATCACTTACGTTTATGACGTCTGGGAACAAAACGTTCATAAAACAGGGTTTTTTGTCACAGGATGTCAGACTCTTTCTCACCGGTGTATTCCAGAAACTTTCCTGTGTTTCCAGGACACAAAAGTGTTTTGTAAAACATTTTTCACATGTTCGTCTCGTGTGAGTCGAACACGCTTTTTTTTTTTTTTTTTTTTTTTTTTTTGCTTTTAACTTTCTTTGCTCACCTCCCGCGCCACCCTTGAGGCATAACTCTGAGCCGCACATGACGTCATGCAGTGCCACGCGCAGGTTTATTCACAGGCACGCCTAGCACCGGAACTCCATAAGGAGCAACGGAAATCAATTCGAGGCAAACCCACCAGAGGAGACACCGCACTGCCGCGGAGTCATCTGTGTGATGTAGATGGGTGCCTGCTCTAATGCAGCATACATAGGACACGCCACCTGGTATCTGCTAACCCTTATACTGCGACAATGATTGCTTAGCTAGAGTGCAGACGTCACCACAGTCGTTCCCATGATTTTGTGGGTAACGTTGTCTTTTAAACGAACTTACCAAGAGCGCTGGCACGAAGAGGAAAGACAAACGTTAAGTCACCATGAAAGCAGCGCGCGAACAGCCACAGAACCTTTTTTTTTTTTTCTTTTACCGCTGATCAATGAGGATGAGAATGATGAACATGGTGTTATGCAGTTTCCTTCTTATCAGAGACTAGGTGAAGGGCTGTGCTTTACTCTTCCCTTCTCCCGGCACGAACCAGGCCTGAGAGACACACACACACCCTGCAGAGTCGGGGAGGAAATTTCAGACGCACCCATTTACGTGGGCGAAAGTCAACTCTGTAAAGGTTCCGTTCTTTTAAGCATTAACTGAACTTTTTGTAAGAAACGGTCAGGACCGGAAAAGCCCACAAGTTTATGCCTCTGATGGGCTCGAACCAACCACCTCTCAGCTCGCAAATCCGTGACGCTACCACTGCACCGCGACGGCTGGTGTGACCTAATGTTTCCCCTCTGTCCGCGGAGAGCTTCAGCAGATGGCGTGACCTAATGTTTCCCCTCTGTCCGCAGAGAGCTTCAGCAGATGGCGTGACCTAATGTTTCCCCTCTGTCCGCGGAGAGCTTCAGCAGATGGCGTGACCTAATGTTTCCCCTCTGTCCACGGAGAACTTCAGCAGATGGTGTGACCTAATGTTTCCCCTCTATCCACAGAGAGCTTCAGCAGATGGTGTGACCTATTGTTTCCCCTCTGTCCACAGAGAGCTTCAGCAGATGGCGTGACCTAATGTTTTCCCTCTGTCCACAGAGAGCTTCAGCAGATGGTGGGGCATCAGGCAGAGGACATGATCGTGGACTGTTCCTTCTCTGGACGCCGCTGTCTGCCGCAGTGAGTCCTTGGTTTCTTTGTGTACCAGTAGTGGCTCCCATAGAAATGTCCCCCCTTGAAATTTGTCCATGGAAAATGAATGCCGATTGTATAAGAATGTGGTGGTTGGCTTTAATGCGTTTTTTATGATGAGTTTCTCTCCAGCCGAAACGAAAGGAAAAAGATTTTTTTTTTAAAAAGGGGGATGGGGTGGGAGAGTGCACGCCATACAGTAGAATTAAGAAGAGAATGTGAACAGAAAACAAACGAACGAGCAAAGAAAACAAACAAACGAAAAAACAGAATGGAGGCCCCAAAAAGAGTGTTAAAAAAGTTATGCATCAGAAGGGTGGGTTCTGTGTTTTGTTTGCTAGTTTAATACATCATATATTCTTGGTTATCTCGTATGTGTTATGTACATGTTCATACTGCTACGCATGGTTTTACACGTTAGTTGTGTCGTCGTTGTGTCAGGGCTACAGTTTTGTCATCGGGCATGGAATGCCCTGTGTGTTTATTCGTTGCTGTCGTGCGGTCTCATGTGCTTCGATGTGTCGGTCAAGTGAGAAGCAAATGGTCAAACACACACACACACACACACACACACACACACACACACACACACACACACAGAGAGAGAGAGAGGAGAGAGAGAGAGAGAGAGAGAGAGCAGTTTTCTGAGGAAGGGAAGTGGCAGGTTTCCTGTTATTATTTCTGCCGGTTTACACGCTTTATCCGGATGTCATGAATACTCCTTTCGACAAGAAAAAGGTCGACATTCCCCTGGCCTACCGGCTACAGGAGCCGTACAGTGTCAGAGCTTCACTGTGTCTAGAGCATGGCATGATGGAAGGCGGTGCCTATCTTTCTCCCTTCCGCAGCCGCCCCTGAACCGTATTAGGCACCCATTTACCGCTTAGCGGACAGAGAAAGAAATCCGACTAACAGCCGTCAGCTCCGCAGGCCAACGCTGTCGCGGTCTCCTGACCAGAGGCCTCTCAAATATGACTTTAGCGTACGTTGTGTTACAAGTGAGTCTTTTAGAAATGGCACGAATGTGTTGATGTTTCTGCGCACTTTTCTCTTTTGGGCATTCGTGTCAACTCTTGAATCTTTTGAAACAACTCGTCCCAGCAAGTCATCCTTATCTTTTGGTCCTTCCCACGATGAGCAAGTCACGTGAAGCTTCATGTTTTGTAGGATCAGCGAGCCATCCGCCGTAATTCTTCTTTTGTCTTTTGATCTTTCACGAGATGAGCAAATCGTCCGCCGTAAGTCATTTCGTGTTAAGAGCTTTTCACATGATGGACCGGTCATCCAGAATAAGTCACGGTTGTCTCCTGGTCTTTTACATGATGAGCAATTATCGCACGGTACGTGGATTTTTTGTATTTCTACCTTTTACAAGATAACATAAGTAGTCCGCAGAAAGTCATCATTTTTCTGTTTTACGTTTGAAAAAAAAAAAGCAAAAATGTAAGTCACCTTTATCTCTTGATATTCACATGATAAATAAGACGTGTAATAATTGTAAGCTTACTTTGTGGCATTGTATTGTCTTCTACCACGTTATATTGTACTGTACCGTATTGTAATGTATCATGCTTTATTGTATTGTATTGCACTGTATTGTATTGTCACACTGCATTGTATGTTGTCGCATTGCATTGCAGTGTATGGTATTGTACTCTGTAGCTTTGCGTCGTATTGCGTCGTGTTGTGTCATGTCAGTCGTTACCGTATTTTCTTTTGATTTGTTTTTGTTTTGTTTTGAATCGTATGACATCGCATTGTATTGCATCGCATTGCATTGTTTTGCATTGCATTGCATTGCATTGCATTGCATTCCATTGCATTGCATTATACGCATTCACACAGTAAACGCGGGACCTACCCTCCCCGAAGAGAACGTGCGTCTTTAAATACAATGTCGCCCATTCCACCCTTCAAATTTTTCACTTTTCAACCTTTGTGTTGTGGGTGTTTTGTTTTTCTCACGTGTAGAACAAACTTAAGACTATGCCATCGCCATCATTAAGGTGTGTGTGTGTGTGTGTGTGTGTGTGTGTGTGTGTGTGTTTAAGTGTGTGTGTGTGTGTGTGTGTGTGTGAGAGAGAGAGAGAAAGAGAGAGAGAGACCATAGTACATTTGTTTTCTTCTCGGCAATTGCATGCGTTACCGAAACAGTCGTCGGAAGAATGATAAACATGGATAAGATCTTAGCAGCCATCTTCTGCAGGAAGATGTCACTAAATGGTGAAGGCTGAAAATCTTAGGCTTGTCTTTTCTGCAAAACTTAAATATTTTTTCAATTACTGTTTTTTAAATTGTAATTAGTTATTACTATTTCTTAGTAAGGACACACATTGATAAATAATATGCAAATTTGCAACAAGCATGAGTTATTAGTTTACGATTTCTTAGTAAAGACATACATTGATAAATAATATGCAAATTTGCAACAACCATTAACTTGCTTCTAAATCAAGATTAGGATCCAACCAATTTATGCATTGTTTTCATCCAGCTTAGGAGTAAACATAAATAATATCTCATAAAATAGTGTGCGAAGTGTGGCATAAATAAATGCACCCTGCTAAATGTGATACGATAATACAAACTGTCTTTGAGGATGCTAAGATTTTAAAATGGAAAAAAAAAATCAACGTTTCGGTCATAGATCGTCTTCAGGTGTGCGTGCGCTCGCGCGCGCGCGCGTGTGTGTGTGTGTGTGTGTGTGTGTGTGTGTGTGTGTGTGCGTGCGCACATGCGTGTGTATGTGTGTGTGTAATGGGGAAAGGGAAAAAAGAGAGGCAAACAGAAATAGAGAGAAAAAGAGAGTGGTAAAGGAGGAGGAGGAAGTCTTATGCTTGGAAGGGGGGCGCTTGAGGGTGTGTATGAGGGGAAAAAAAAAAACAAAGCGGGACTGAGGTGTGTGTGTGTGGGGGGGGGGGGGGGGGGGGGGGGGGGGGTTGGAAACTCCAATGAAAAATATGGGTGCATGTGAATATTGAAGATTTTTGTTCTGGTTTATTTGTTTTTTGGTTGGTTGGTTGGTTTTATTTTTGAAATCTTCTGAGCATCTTCAAAGACAGTTTGTATTGTTCACAGAAGATCGGCGGTCAAAAAATCTGTTTTATTATTAAGTATTTGTAACTCATGGTGAATCAGAAAGTAAAGCCATATGAAAGCTTCAAATAGAAACGCCTATACATCTTCTCACACAATTTCATTGCGCCATTAAAGTAGAAAGAAGCGTCAGATTAAACAACGTAGATATGAGATGACATCAGCATTTGGAACAAGTCGGGGGTGAAACAAAAGGCTACGTGACTAATGAAAGGCGGCCTTGCTTTCAACTACGGCGCGCCGAATGCGTCCCTCCAACACACAGCCCTCCACTTTTCCACATGCCGCTTCCTCCACTTACCCACAGCCTCTTCTTTCTTTGCATGTGTGTCATATGACCTTATCGTTCCCGCCGTCTCAAGTAAAGAGAGGGTTCGATGGGACATAAGAGTTAGTAAGTTATATCATTGACCCAGTGATGGTCTGCGCTCCCCAGCACCCTCGCTCGCCCCGTTGAGGACTGGCCTCAGTAGTAAGACTTGGACACACTGGGACGTGATTTGAAGAGGCAAACTGCCCTCTCTCTCTCTCTCTCTCTCTCTCTCTCTCTCTCTCTCAGTAACATTTTTAATCTTTTTCATGTGCTTGATTTCAGGAACTTCACCGTGCTGACCTCAACGATGTTTGGCAACTGTTTCACCATCGACCACCCCGCCATGATCACTACACGAGGGGGTTATTTGGGGAGGTGAAGCTAGGCATCATAAGCGTGTTTTTGTTCCTGTGCTTAATGTACTTCAGTTATTTCATCATCATCGTCATCATCATTAACATCATCATCATAAGTAGTAGTACTAGTAGTAGTAGTAGCAGCAGCAGTAGCAGTAGCAGGGTAGCTGTAGCAGTAGCAGCAGTAGTAGTAGTAATATCATCATCGTCAAAATCATCATTTCATCAATATTGTTAGTTGTAGTAGCATTGTTATCACCATCATCATCATCATTATCATCATCACCATTGTCATCATCATTGTTGTTGTTGCTGTAAGTTTACGTCTATACTCTTACATAATTTGGACTGTAGGTAATCAAGACAGGATTCTTTGTAATACGAAGGCCGGATGAGAAAAAGTATACGCCGATATATCAATGACTGGCGTGGCGTGGCGTGCTGTACCGTGTTATCTAGATGGCCACTCGAACAAGCATATGACGGCACAAAAGCAACGCGTATCGCCCACTAGGTCCTTCCACAGGGTAGACAGACAAACATGACAAAAGACCGCACACGGAAATCGTTAGGTTGAGCTCCCTCACCTGGTACCTCCTTCAATTTCAGGGATGTCACTGGTGGTTTTCCTGGAGAGCGACGAGTACCTGCATGGGGTGACTACAGGCACAGGGATTCAGATCATCATCCACCCGCACAACACGCTGGCTTTCCCAGAGGAAGATGGCATGGCAGTCATGTCTGGCACGGAGACTAACATTGCCTTGAGGCGGGTGAGAGAGAGAGAGAGAGAGGAGAGAGAGAGAGAGAGGAGAGAGAGAGAGGAGAGAGAGAGAGAGGAGGGAGGAGAGAGTGTGTGTGTTGACGGTGCTTACTCCATATCAGGTTAATAATCAACATCCATGACTGAATTTATAACACAACCGTTATAACACAACCGTAACCCTGAAGATGGTAATGTCGATGACACATTACTCAGGTTATATTTGTTGTCAAAGCATGGTCGAAAAACATGCGTATAATCAACAATTTCAGTGGCTGCTTTAAAATCAAGAATGAAAGGGCAACGAAGACCTGACATGGCAACGAAGACCTGACCACATGGCAACAAACACCTGACGACATGGCAACAAACACCTGAGGACATGGCAACGAACACCTGACTACATGGCAACGAACACCTGAGAACATGACAACAAACACCTGACGACATGGCAACAAACGAACACCTGACGACAGGGCGACGAGCACTAGATGACAGGGCGACGAACACCTGAAGACATGGCAACAAGCACCTGACGACATGGCATCAAAGCAGTCAGTATATCAAAACAACTGACCGTGAAAACCAGGACGGAGCCTGAGAACACAATCAACAACACTGGTGTTGATATTCACACATTTCCTATCATCTGCATCCAGGTGTAATCTTTCACTGGAAATAATAATAAGTGATTGTGCTTTGCTCAGATCAGTTTGTCGAAACCGATAAACATTTGGCGATACTGGTCCCGAAAAAAAACTCAATATTAAAAATTATTTCTTTGAATGCATCACACATGCACACACACGCGCGCGCGCACACACACAGACACACACACACACACACACACACAAACACACACACACACACACACACACACACACGCACACACACACACACACACACACACACACACACAGCGCGTTTCACGTTCGCGTGCTCGCACGCATTCAGCACGCATCCCCTCTCTCTCTCTCACTCTCTCTGACTCTGAACCGTGTTCACAAGGCAAGCAGTAGCACATCTTCTGAGCTCCGTCAAAAAATTTAATCTTTTTGTTAATTAGTACATTTATTGACATCTTTCGACAATGCCAGTTGGCATACAAGACCACCGATGGGCAGTTAGCATTTTTGTGCCAAGGTTGATAAAAAACTGTTGGAGAGAGAAAAAGCATTGATTTCGCAAAAAAGAGTTCGAGGGTTCAAAGTCTTCAACTTCGCTGGCCATTTTGCTGTCACAACGCTGTTCGCATTTCTCGTGATGTCGGGCATCGAGTTCAGCTCTGGCCCAGTGGCCGGACAGAGCACAAACAGCAAAACTGAGCACGATCAGAGCGCACGAGAAACGGACACGGGACAGCCTCCTCTGCAACAACTTGTACGGTCAGTGCAAATACTTACAGAATCTGTGAAAAGAATTGAAGACCAACTGGAAACAAACGAGAACATTTTACCTAAAAAGATAGCGGAAGTGGAGACTAAAACTTGACAGTCGTTTAGACGAACACGTGTGAACAACAGAAAATAATTACAGATGATATTGATGCAATGTTTCAACACTATGAAAGACTTGAGGACAGCCTGGAATCGCACCAAACACTTGTAGAAAAGCTTGAGGACAAAATTGATGACTTGGAAAAAATCGTTCCCGTCGAAACGACTTGATTTTTGGTGGACTGTTAACAGATGGAAATGAATCCTGGGAACAGTGTGAGACTAAAGTGCGCTCCATCATTAAAGTCAACATGAAAAATCGCAAAAGATGCAGGAATCGAAGGAGCGCATTCCTTGGGAAAAAACAGGGGTGATAGTGAAGTGTCTGTCCTTCAAAGATCGGGATCTGGTGAGGTCACGGGCCGGCTACTTGAAAGGAAGTGACCCCCAGCTATATGTGAGAGAGGATGCGTCGGAGTAAACAAAAAGGACTGTTAGCGCTGAGAAAAGAAATGCGCGACAACAAGAGGGCTGTAATCAGATACAAGCTCCGAACGGATGATGGGGTCTTTACCTTTGATCTGAAGAAAAAAGAAATGGTGAAGCTTGACGGCAACACTCCTCGCTCACTCCCAGGAAGATTTCCAGCCCACCCCCCAATTCAGAACAGAGAGGCAGCGGCGGCAGGCGTGTCGGGAAAGGCAGGTGACAGACCAACCGGCAGTGGACACGACAGCAGTGGGTCTGTTGACGACAGCACGGCCGCAGATCAGCGTACGCCTACACAGCAAGTAGACGACAGGCTGTTCTCTACCGTACCGTGGTGAGGGAGGACAGCCACAGAGGGCGGGGAAGACCACACCAGCTCCAGGCATCATCACGACCAGTCTTCCAACGACCAGTGCTGGGACAGGGAGGGGTTCACGGTACGCGGGGCAGAGGAGGAGTTCGATCTCGCCCCCCTACACCGCACCACGACAGGCAAAACTCCGGTGTTACCAGCTCCGGGGGACGTCGGGACTGTAGGAAAGATTCCCGATTGACCACTACATCAAATAGGGGTGCGGCCAGTGCCCGGACAATCAATGAAGGTAGGAAACTACACGTGCTTACATGGAATGTGGAGGGGTTACTTCATCGTCTAGATTCGGATGATTTGGCTTGATTTCGTAAGCTTTTTTTAAAACTGTTCGATATTTTTAGTCTCATAGAAAAATTTCGTGACTATTGTTTTGTATTTCCAATCACGAGAAATTTTCGGACGCGTAGGGGAAGAAAATCGGGCGGGGTTGTTGTTGGATACAGAAGTACATTGAGCAAGTGGATAAAGGTGATCAAACTCGATCATGAAAACTTTTGTCTGCACTTAGACCAATCGTTGTTTGGTACATCCAAGGACGTAATGTTCATAGGAACATACATTCCTCCAAGTGATTCAAATTTGCATACAACGTTCTACAAAAAATTTGAAATTGAAACCCTAGTTGTGTTAATACCATATACGAAAGATTTGAAGACTTCTCCTTGTTTATTTGTGGTGACCTAAATCCAGCTAGTCTGAATGGTTGACCAATGTGGATGTTGACCCGTTTAGTCATCATGATGAAGTATTTGTATCGAGACGTTCTCAAGATTCAACCGTTGATTTACTTGGGTCTCGACTGATTGAATTCTGTAGTATGTTCCAATGTTCTGTTCTCAACGGAATGTTTGAGAAAGATTTTGATGACGGCTTTTACGTACATTTGTCGCACAGGGGGGTAGCGTTATTGACTACTTTATTATCATATCTAATGAATTGCATGATCATGATTTTGTTTGTTCTTTCAAGATAATCGATCAGGTCGAGCCTACCCATTTGCCAGTATCAGCCACGTTCAGTAACTGTACTAGTTCCCGTTCAGTGAACAAAAATTATAAAACAGGGTGCTTGGAAAGTACAGCTGTGTTGGGGCAAAGGAGAAGGAAGAGGAGTTCCTTGTTCCTTGTCCTGAGAGACTGAGAAGGAGCTTTACCGAGCTTTCAGTGAAATTGAGACAAACACTGAGTCAACCTTGACAAGATTTGTCGATGTCTGTGTGAATGCATCATCATGTATGAAAAGCGAGTCAGAACAGGTATCGAACTTGAAAATAAAGGGGCCCCATGGTTTGATATAGCATGCAAAGAAGCTAAGCAAAAAGCTCGTAAACTTTAAATACATACAGAAAATCTATGAAAAGGAAGGAAAAGTATTCAGACATAAAGGAACCACAAAGTAGTGAGAAAGTAGAGAATGGAAACAGTGATAATGACGATGAAGGTAGCGTAATCGAGAATATACATCTAGTTGCCTTTGTGGAAGCAAGAGAAAGAATTACCGACAGTTAAAACAAGCAAAAAAACAAAAAAAAAAAAAAAAAAAAAAAAGGAAAAGAGCGAATAGACTGAATAATGCTATTCGGGACGCTAGGTATGCTGGTCTGAAGTAAGATCAAAATACATGTACGCATAAAAGAAGACAGGCGAAAACATAACACATAGAATAATGGTACCAACATTTTTAAGCTGTTTTTAGCACGGAGGAGGCGGAAGGGCAGAGAATTCATGCCAACAGGTATGTTGATGAAGATTCAGTCGATGAACTAAATGTCCCTATTACCGAGGAGGAAATTGGAAAGGCTATTTCTGGGCTCAAGAATGGAAAAGCATGTGGCTGTGATGGAATAACCGCAGAAATGTTAAAGGTTTCCGGGTTGCAGTCTGTCTCATTCTTGACTTGTCTGTTCAATAAAATGTTCAGAAATGGCGAATTCCCAGTATAGTGGTCACAGTCAATAATTGTACCCATTTTTAAGAAGGGCGACACAGACGTGCCTGATAATTATAGAGGTATTTCTTTATTGAGTGTCGTGAGTACACTCTATACAAGTATACTCAGAATGAGACTTACAAACTGGATGGATGTAAATGGAAAAAAATCGTCGAGGAGCAAGCAGGTTTCAGGAAATCATATTCAACTATAGATCATATTTATACGCTAGCTTCTGTTATTGAGAAAAACGTTCAGTAAAAAGGGTGAAAAAAACTGTATGTAGCCTTCATAGATCTGAAAAAGGCTTTCGATTCAGTTCATCGTGTTTCTCTCTTTGAAACTCCCGGGAGAGAGGGGTTTGTCTGGTCCATTTTTAATGGCCTTAAAGGGCATGTATTCATCAGTCGTATCCTGTGTTCGTGTCAACGAAACAATGACCGACTTGTTTGAATGACCGACTTGTTTGAATGGAGTGGAGTTGCAGCCTGGTCTAGGTGAATTGTTCATTTTATTATTTGCAGATGATCTAGCACTTTTATCAAGAACACCAGCAGGACTACAAAATCAGTTGAACCACCTTAGTGCACTGTGCAAGGATCGGTTCTTAGATATTAACGTAGATAAATCTAAGGTTATGGTATTCAGAAAAGGGGGGTTACTTAGGCAGACATGAAAAATGGTTTCTGGATAGCAAGTAGCTGGAAGTTGTAAACAGTTACACATATTTAGGTTTTACATTTACTACAAGGTTCAGTTTTGTGCAAGGGGTCGGCCACATTGTAACGAAGGGAAAGAAAGCTGTCTTTGACTGTGCTCGAGTTCTCCTCAAACTCAATGAAATTACAAGACAGACGTGCTTTAAAATCTTTGACGCGCAGGTCCAGCCAATCTTGTTATATGGGTCAGAAATCTGGGGTCTAGATGCCATAGAAGTGATTGAAAAAAGTGCATACTCAGGCATGTAAGCGATTTTTCAGCGTCTCCCCTAAAACCCCAAACACATGTATGTATGGAGAGCTAGGCAGATTTCCCATATACATCAATTCATGCTTGAGAGCAGTGAAGTATTGGTTGAAACTACTACATATGGATATTAACAGATTACCCAAGCAAGCATATTTAATGCAGCTCAGTATGAAGAAAATGGAAAGATATGTTGGGCATCTAAACTAAGAAATGTGCTTCAAAAAACTGCGGATTTGGTTTCGCTTGGCTGAACAAAAGCGTCGGAAATGAACGATCTTTTCTGTCATTATTAAGAGGGCGTCTTTCAGCAAACTTCATTGATGACTGGTCCACTACAGTTAACAGCAGTGAGAGATTTTCTCTGTATTCTTCATTTAAGTCAAATTTCTTTGGCGAACCATATGTTGATAATATGCGAATTAAACATTTAGAGATACTATCGCTAAATTGAGAATAGGTACCCTCCCATTGAATGCAAACGTTTCTCGATATACTCAAAATGGTACCACAGATGTACTGTGTAGTTTTTCGCAGAACTGAGATGGAAAATGAAATGAAATTCACTTTGTAACTGTCCATGCTACAAAGAACTACGACTTAAATATCTCTGGCACAAACCGAATTAATGAAGAATTATTTGGTGACTTCATGAAATGTACTGATGTCATATCAATATATATATGCAAAATGTGGCTCAGTTTGTGCATCATGCCATTAAAAAGCGTGAAATACTGACAGAAATTATAAATTGAATTAGTACTGTCAAGCCTGTTTTGAAAATAGTGCAATGTAAGTTGTGGGCCGTTGGCCGAATCGAAATGTAGTGTATCAGGAAAGAACGGGTGGGGGTGGGGGGGGGGGCGCAGGGGAAAGGGTAAGGATGAAAAGGGGGGGGGGGTAGTAGTAATGCGCATAGGTGATTCTGATGTTAGGAGATCAGGGCAGAGGGGGCTGGGACAGTGGGAAGGCGTAGCTGAGTTTAATTCTCTTGAGTTCAGTTCACAGCCTTGCCGAGTGTTTAACTCTCAGAAACTAGAATTTGTGTTATTTACAGAGTCCATGCGTGATGTATTTTGATTGTATATGCATTTAGCGGAAATGTTAAGAGTCTAATGACTTTGAACATTAAGCCATCTGGAATCTCACACACATACACACGCACGCACGCACGCACACACGCACACACACACACACACACACACACACACACACACACACACACACACACACACACACACACACCGATCAATCTGTTCCGTACAGTCAATCGCTGATGATGAAGGTTTTGTTGTTCCAGCTCAACATCAACAGACTAGGCAAACCTTACGGAGACTGTCAGAACGGGGGAAGCGTTCAGTGAGAGATACGGCCACACCTACACACGCAGGGTAAGCTGTTGATGTCAGCTGCAAGACTTGATAATGTCAGTAGAGAAAAGCCCTGAAGGTCTTCAAAGAAGAAAACCCCATGCAAACAAGTGTTTCAGCCCTTACTTAACACTCTAGGAGGCCGGTTCTCATGCAGGTCATGACTTCCAGATGCCCTTCTGCTACCAGAATTATTTTCTGGCATTGGCGGAATACGAACCAGCACCTTGTAGATGGGCGAAGGTCTCAAGACAGTTGTCCTACACATATCGCTACCGCACACCTGTTCTAACTTCAGAAATTTAATTCTTCTGAACTTCAACTTTTGTCTCCTCAGACCAGATCCAGCTCGACCTCTTTTCAGCTACCGCTATCGACAGGGGCAGGGAAAGAAAGAAAATGTTATAGTAGCAAAGTGAGGCGACTGTAGGCGGAGATCTGAACAAATCTTTAAAGTAATTGTTATGACTCCACCGAGTAACACGACGCGCTTCGACCTCTTAGGTCTTTTTCAAGCAAGAGATAAACAACACTCAGGACAACGAAAATGAAGAACGAGCAATCACTTATCTTTGCCCAGTTCGGCGCAAGATGGGCGTTGAATGAAAACGAGGCCGACGGGAAGGAGACAACGCGAGTTGAAGTAGTAATGATGATAATAACAAGACTGACAGCAGTAATAAAAAATGATAATACGATGAAGATCAAAATATTGAAAGAATGATAAGTTCAGTTCAGTTAGGACCATCTCCCGATCGAGCCACTGTGACGTACTCCTTCCACTTGCTCCTGTCAGACATAGCTGCCTTGATCTCATCAAATAATAATAATAGAGGTTTATATAAAGAGAGCATTATTACCACTTTTGGTTGTGTATCAGGCCTACGCGAGAAAGGGGGGGGGGGGGGGGGGGAGGAGGTTAGAGGATTGTCGAACAGCACGGTGAACAGTTAACCTTTCACTCATTGATCATCCCTATACCATTTCACATACCGTTGCCATTATTAACATTACTATATTTATCCTCACCACCTTCCCCCTGCACCAGTAGCACTGTTCATTTTTACTCGTTGACCATTTGTATTTCTTTCTTCACCAAACTACACTATTACCAATATTACTTTTGATTTTATTGCTGCCAGTATCACTGTCATCAGGTCGTCAGTATCAGCACTATCATCTTCATCATCTTAAAAGAAAAAAAGAAAAGAAAAAACTTTACTGTTCTTGCTACCTCAATTAATTTTAACATCATTTATTTCGTCACTACTATAACTATTATGATCACTATCATCATTATTAGGCTATTACTCTTTTTTGTTTGTTTTTTTTTTTTTTTGTTTGTTTTTTTTTTTACTATCATCATCATTATAACCGTTGTTACAACTTCATAAATGTTACAAATATTATATCTGCTATTACTATCAATATCATCATAGTACTTTACAATATTTCTGATATTCCAGCCTACCACTTTTCCAGCCTCCTGCAATATCACTATCATTACTGATATGGTTACAATCATGATGATTAATAAAACTATTAATTTACCTAATATAACTGTTAACATACGTAGATTCCATCCTTCCCCACAATTTATACCCTCCTTCTCCTCTTTGTTCTTCCCGTCTTCTCCTTCAACCACCTCCTCCTTTTTCTTCATCCCTCCCCTTGTGTTATTATTAGTATTAGTACTATTGTTATCATTACTATCGCTGCTATTATCTTTTATCTTATTTTTGTACCATTACTTTTATTAGTAGTACTATCATTACCATTACAGTTACTATTGTTGTACTGTTATCATTATTATTACTACCAGTGTGATTATAGACATTATCATCATCATCATCACCGCCGCTAACACTGTTGCCACGACAACCGTGCTGCTCGACAAATCCTCTAACCCCTCTCCTTTCTCCCATACTGCAACTGCTATCGCCACATTATCACCTAACGTGGTAATAAAACCTCTCTTTATCATTTTTTTGTATATTCTTATCTTCATCATCAGCATCATTATCTGTCTTATCGTTACCATCATTACTATTTCAACTCGCGTTGTCTTCTTCCCCATCGCCTCGTTTTCATTGAGCGCCCATCTTGCGCCGAACTGGACAAAGATAAGTGATTGCTCGTTCTTCATTTTCGTTGTCCTGATTGTTTTTATCTCGCTTGAAAAAGACCTAAGAGGTCGAAATGCGTCGTGATTTGTCTTCTGATTCGTTTTGTCCACGTTTTTCCGGTGGAGTCATGATAATTATTTTTCAAATAATCAAAGTATATGTATTTTTATTTGAACCGCAAGTAGTAGACGCCCGGTTAGCTCAGTCGGTAGAGCATGGGACTCTTAATCCCAGGGTCGTGGGTTCGAGCCCCACATTGGGCGATTTTTTTTTTTTTTTTTTCCAACTACATGTATCTGTCTGGAGGTAGGAACTAGTGTTTTCAAAAAATCCTCTCATTACATTGCACATAAACTTAGTATGAGAGAAGATAACAGAACAGGGAAATCAAAACATTCATCTATACATGTAAAAATTAACGGACTGAGTAAATGCTACATTTTTACGTTATCAGGCCACCGGTATTGTAGTCTTCATGTATGATTTCCTTTAACTGAGAAAATAAGTGGTTGCTCGTTCTTCGTTTCAGTTGTCCTAGACGTTGTTTTTGTTTTGTCTGAAGAAGACCCCAGAGGTCGAAATGGATCATGTTTTGTCCTGTAACCCTGTTTGTCGGTATTGTCTTGCGGAACCAGTAACTTTCTTTTTTAAAATTTGCTTCACTTCCTGCGTTCTGTCACTCGTTTTGAAAACTCCATTAACTGAGGTTAGCGTTAATAACATTAGCCTTCTGTTTTCGGATACCAAAGTGTTACAGGGTTAAGAAATGCATGTCTTTGGCACTGAATGCTAAAGTCTGCATTATAATTCAAACATGTGTGGAAGAGGACGGGAGAACGGAGGGGGTGGGGTGTAGTTTTGTTTACCCCATTTACAAAATGGTTATTTTGAAAACAAAAAACAATCAGTTGAATATTCCAGTTTCAAATGTGTAAGCGAAAGAATGCGAAAATAAGAATATCACTTATGGATCAAGTGTGTGTGTGTGTGTGGTGTGTGTTGTGTGTGTGTGTGTGTGTGTGTGTGTTTTCAGGCATGTCAGTTGTTCTGTGAGCACGGGAGCATCATGGACAAGTGCCAGTGTTACAGTGAGCAAGGTGGACAGCACGTGCGGCGGACCTTGGAGCGAGATCTGCCGCCATGTCAGACTGATCAAGGTGTGTATTGCAGTGACAGAATGGTGAAAATCTGTACTAGAAGATCGATAAGAAAACATTATCAATTATGGTGCATAGAGGAAGAAAAACAAATTTGGAGGTATGTATTGAACAGCAAAATGAGCGCAAAATCAAAGTTCAACAAATTTAATGTCGTTTTCTTGATTTAATTTAAATAAGTTCAGATTGATCGATTTGGACGAAAACTGGTGCCAAGAATCCTTGTTCAGTTGTTTGTTTGTTTGGTGTTTTTTTTTTGTGTGTGTTTTTGTTCATAATCAGCAGCTGGTTGATATACCGCTGTGCTGTCGTGCCGTGACCATGGCCAGACGATGTTTCTCAAGGACGATAATGGCGCTTGTTAAGGCCAGTCCCATTCCAAGGCATGACACCGACATCCTCCCCTGTGAATTTGCTTCAGGCTGTTTTTCTAAGCGTACCTCTAATTGCGACAACAGTTTTGCACAGTATCCAACGTGTAAACACATTCACTCACTGCAGGGTGGCATAGCAGGGAGTGCCGAGGGAGAGGTGGGTGGTCGTTCTTTCTCGATGGTGTAATTGAGAATTAAGTGAGGCAGGGAACAGTAAACAAGAAACAGTAAACAAGTAGGGTAACTTTTGCTCCCCGTAAGAAAACCTAACACATAGTAAATTTTATTATAGATGTTACTCTCTGTTAGGTTTTCTTATGGGAGCAAAAGTTACCTTACTTGTTTAACTGTTTCTCGATGAGTGTTGATGTGAGCGGTCAACGTCTGGCGGCGCAGTCGACCTTCCAGCCACATGGATGACGGCGGGCCTAGGCTGTGTCGCCTGGGGACAGGTCCTTGAGAATATGGGGCGGTTGCCGATGGAGCGGGTACCTCACTGCGATAACCGTGGCCTTGCAAACCATGTGTTTTGCTCGGCATCTGCTGGGCCCCCCTCTCGGTGATGGGGTGAAAAAAAACTGCCCTCTCGGCCGTTGGTCTGAAGGGACATGGAAGGGAAGCTTGCGGCGACCATCCGTCTTGCTCCATCTTTCAGGTGGCCTCTCGCTGTACTGGACCATCGCCACCCGAGCATGAAAAAGTCCACCTGGCGGCTCTGAAAGAGGCCTTTTTGAGAGGGGGGATGGGGGGGGCGGGGCGGGTGGGGGGGGGGGGGGGGGGCAAAGAGTACTATCGCCCACAGTCGGCTGACCAGCACCCACAGTTGACATGGAACCAGAACCATGTGCTGGATACCAGTTCAGTAGAAAGAAAGAAGAGGACCAGACGCCAATATAGGACAAAAACCAGAACAAGATAGGACAGCCCCCCGTGCGGAAACCAAGCACTAGACACTTGCCAACGACCAGGCTCCCTGCCACCAAAACTTCGGTCATGAACACCATGTCCTAAGGACATCAAGCCATTAGAACGTTCATCTCACCTCCCGACTATTTTCCGGTCTACAGCGTTCAGTTCTGGCATTCTTCTGCGTTAGAAAGATGGGCTGTCCGGAGCTGTACAAGCTTAGGCTTTTAGCGAGTACGGGCAGTGTCTGTAACTCGTATTCCCCGTAGTGACATCAGAGGAAGAGAGGTGGAGGGGTGCGCGCAGGGATTTCATATGAGATGTATTTTGAATCTCTTCCTTTCTGGGCATTCTGTGCCAGTAGTTTTCGCTTTCCCATTACTCCCTTTGACCTGCTTTCTGTTGATTTGTTCGTTGTTTTTAAATCACACCATTGTCGTTGGCTGATTTTGTTTATTTGTTTATGCTTTTTATCTATTATTCTAGTAGGCAGTCCTTACATTTGTTGTTTCTTCTCTTTTTTTTTTTTTTGATAAACATTAGTGCAGCTTTTGTATTGTAATCTGACGACATGCAGTGGAGCATATAAAACATTGCCCAAGTTACTACCAGCTGTCGATGCCGCAGCGTCCATTGACCTATCTGGCTTAGTTTTTCGTGGCATCGTTATGTGTGTTGGGTGCGTGCGTGCGTGCGTGTGTGTGTGTGTCGTGTGCGTGTTGTTGTTATGTTATGTTGTGTTGTTGGATGTTCTTATTATTCTTGTTATTGCTGCTGTTAATGATGTTAGTATATTTTTAATCTATATGTGTTATATTATAACCATACGTTACCATACCATATCATTTTATATTACACCATGCCTATTCATTCCATACTACACCATACAGCTCGTTTTATCACACCAAACCATACCTCGTTCCATTCCATGCAGCGCCAGACCCATGTCGTACTACATCATGCCGTATCACATCCAACCACGCCATGCCCATGCCATGACCACACGCAAACATGCCATACCTTATCAAACTGTACCATGCCATGACGTGCCATGCTGCTACTACCTGGCTCTTCGTGCCACGCTTCACAGCCCAGCCGGTTGTTGTTCTGTGGGGTGCAGAGGTTGCGGTGCGGTGTGTGGATGGGGCGTGCAGTATGAGTGTCGAGGAGGGCTTTCTGCAGTGTGACTGTCGGAATCTTTTTTTTGGTAGTTTCTCGTCTGTTTTGTGCGCCGTTGTGTGTGTAACTGCGCGGCGTCTCTCTCCGGTCTCTCTCTCTCTCTCTCCTCTCTCATCTCTCTCTCTTGTCCTGTGTATCTGCCGTCTGCATTGCTCTGGGGGGGGGGGGGTGGTGGGCGGGAGGAAGATAGAAAGAGAGATTTGACACTATGACAGTAAGGGCTGCATACATTCATTTGTTTTCAGTGATAAAATTCAAAGAAAAGTGCACAAAAAACGAAACAAAACAAAACAAATACGCATTCGTAATACCTTGACCATCCAGATATGATTTAATTAGTATGTTTGTCTTGACTGTTAGTTTGTTTACTTCTTAGGATTCACAAAACCTGAAGAAAAAAACATTATACATTTTGCATTCACTCGGTCATGAAGCGTTTCAATGTCCTTTTTTCTGTATTTTCCCGCCTCCAGGAAAAGTATTTTGCATGCGGTAAAGTTGTGATCACTCTCCAGTGTCAACATATTTGATAGATCCTTCTCTCTTCTCTTAGTTCAAAACAAATTACAATTTTTCCCCTGTATCATCATACCTTGGCCACTGAATACGAAAACGATGCTCGTCTGTGAAACTTGGAGAAGGACGAAACCATAAAATCACATTTGAATAAGCATTTAAACCATTCCTCTAGAGAAGAAAGAAAGGAGGTGGGAAGGAGATAGGGTCTATGATTTTTTTTAGTTGTTTGTTGTTTTTTTGTATCACTGTTCAAATTCTAGATCGTACCATTTTGAAATCTGCTGCTTGCACTCCAATCTGGTCTTCACCTTCTACGTCTCTGCTGCTGCCACTGCTTCTCACTTCTGCCCGTTTCTGGGTATATTCCGTGATTCTACGATGGGTCACTGATGATGGTTTTCACGCGAACAGTCGTATTACAAGACTGTTCCATGCGGAACACTGGCCCGCCGGAGGAATAACGGTTAAGTCACGGGGCTTAACTTTTGTAACAGAAATGTGAATGCCAGAGGTTGTCTTGCCAATTTGTTGTGCGCTGCAGCTGTTGCCGTTTTCATCTGCTGCCGAAATATTGAAGTCTTATCGCATGGGAT
>JADBJO010011523.1:60000-88320 GCA_016801955.1 Conus betulinus | reverse complement strand
AAGTTCATTATGGGTTCCACGGATGATAGCCCCGACTGTTTCTTTGACAGAAATACGTTACTAACAACTAAATGGCTATCAATGATAAGTTAAAAAAATTCAGCCTCCGCTAAGGGAAATAACCACCGCACTGTCGAGGTTTTTATTCTTCCACTAATTGGAATTGTCTCCCCTTCTTGTGTCACTGTACTGGGACTTACGTTCATAAGCTTTGCTTTTTTTTTTATATTATACAGTCAGTTGTTCAGTACAGCTTGTACACTCTTCTGCATTCCCTGGGCATGTAATTCCCTTTCTAGTGGACAGGGCGCACTGTGAGAAATGAATTATTCACATGAAGAAAGTGAATAGCGCATAGCTGGCAGCTTAGCATTATTCAATAGTAAACAACAGTATTGACACACGTGATTGAACCAGTTGATAGTGGGCGCATTATTTCTTCAAGTATATGTCTGGTTCACTTGAGGGTGATCTTAGTCAGGGAAAATGATAATGACGATGATGACATCACTTCAGTGATGATGCCGACCCATTATGCTGACGTCACTGACAGTGATGATAATGATAATGACATACTTATCATGGCGATGATGACATCACCGTGATAGAGATAATGATGATGACTTTGATGATGATGATGATGTATGATGATGATGATGATGATGATGATGATGGATGATGATGTCACAGGGGACAGGAGTATACAGTGTGGGAGGAAGGTGGACGTGCTGAAGGTGTGGATGACGTGGAAGGGGCTAGGAGAGAAAGGGCTCTGTGACTACGTCGAGCGTGCATTTGAAAAACGCTGAGTAAGCTCTTTTCTTTCCACTTTTAGTTGTTGTTTTGGTTGGTTGCTCGGTTTTTATGTTCGTTTTTGGTTTGTTTGTTTGTTTGTTCGTTGTTGCTGTTTTTTGTCGTTGGTTTTGGTGGTGGTGGTGGTGGTGGTGGTCGTGGTAGTGTGTGTGTGTGTGTGTGTGTGTGGTGTGTGTGTGTGTGTGTGTGTGTGGGTGTGTGTTAGCTGGCTGGTTGGGTTGTTGTTGTTGTGTGTGTTTTGTTTGGTTTGGATGGGTTGATTTTTTTTTTTTTTACTCCGTATAGTATTATTACTGCTTCCCAGGCTCTCTCTCTCTCTCTCTCTCTCATCTCTCTCTCCTCATCCTCTCTCTCTCTCTCTCCTCTCTCTCTCTCTCTCTCCTCTCGCTCTTCTCTCTCTCTCCTCTCTCTCTCTCTTCTCTGCCCCACCACCCCTCCCTCTGTGTTATGCTTTCTTCTGTAACATCCATCCTTTCTGGTATATTTTAAAACTGATATCATTTGAAATCAGTGTATTTTGAATCATATGTTGTAATTATGTGTGTGTGTGTGTGTGTGTGTGTGTGTGTGTGTGTGTGGTGTGTGTGTGTGTGTGTGTGTGTGTTCATTCCTGGGGTTGTCGGTAACTTGGATGAAAATTTGTGTGTGAATGATTGATTAATTGATGTCATTTATTGATACACTGACTTAACAAATCATTCCGATGGTGCTGGCATTTGCATTTTTGGGGCGGGGAGGGAGGGGGGGGGCATTGGAGTGAGCTGATGTTTGTTTGAAGAGCAGCAGTCCAGATGATCAACTGCATTTTTGGGGGGATAGGGAAGACTGATTGATTGGCTGTCTGATTTTCTTGAGGGAGAGAGAGTGCCAGAGATTATAAGGAAGTTAAGGGGGGGGGGGGGGGGGGAGGGGGGGGGGGGGCTGGGGGGGGGGAGGTGGTGGTGGGCAGGCACAGGAAAGGGGAGAAGGGTTTTCAACGCCGACCTCGTGGAGTGTGGATCTTTAACTGATTGACTGTCTGGATTGGGTCTGGTTTGTTTTGTTGCCTTCATGAATATAGACTGTCTTGTTTTGTGTTTCCTACCACAGGTAGCTCTCTGTTTTTAAACCGCCTTTTAGGAGGCCTGGTGTGGCCTTCGCTGTTCACTGCTGTAAATCATTGTTGCATGATGTGATAGAACAAGCTATCCACCAGTCATTGACCTTTTGATGCCACCAGTTTATGTGACTTGTGCTGAAATTATAAAACAGCGTCAGCCAAAGAAAAACAAACGGATCCTTTTTCGACCTTAAAGCAGTCAGTTGTAATTAATAGCCAAAAAAAAAAAAAAAAAAAAAAAAAAAAACAGATTGCACCTTAAGTTGTTTTTTCGACCTGAAAGTTTCCAGTTTAAATAAAAACCTAAAAAAATCAAAGTAGACGTACAGACAGACTTATGACTGAACTAGGCCTGCAGTTAGTTATATCAGTTAGTTTGTGCCAGCGCTGAACAATTGTGACCAAGAAAAGTTAATGGTGGTTTACAAAAAATGAAAGAAAGGAGGGGGAGGGAGAGGGGGGCATATTACGAGCACACAAGAAAAGACAACTAAACAAACGCACCAAAGAGCTCGTCATCCGACATGTGGATGCTGCGTATGGATCAAACTTTTTTTCCCGAAGTCCAAATCAAAAGGATTTGCTTCTCAACAACGTTTCATTGTCCATTTAAGAAACAGAACAAGATACAAAGCATATAAACGTACTCCCAGTTTTATCTTGAATAAGCGTGAGATATTCCATAAAGAGGAAAAAAACGTTTGGGTCGTTGTAGCCGTTAGTAACGGCTATTCTGGTAAACATCGGCCATCATCTGTGACCCATAATGAACATAACTACAAAATTTTTCAAAAAGATCGGCCAAGTACTTTCTGAGATAATCCAAAAAGAAAGAAATTCGTTATGGGCCGTTATAGCGTTAGTTAACGGTTATAACGGTAAAATGAAACATCGGGCATCATCCGTGACCCATAATGAACATGCCTACAAATTTTCAGAAAGATCGGCCCAGTTAGTTTTGTCTGGAGTGAGTGGAACACATTTTGACCACGGACGGACACACACACACACACACACACACACCACACACACCCACACACAGAGAGGAGAGAGAGAGAGGACGAGAGAGTAGAGAGAGAGAGAGAGGGAGGACGCTAGAGAGATGAGACTCTGTTGTTTTTTTAGGTGGAGAGAGAGAGAGAGCTGAGAGCATTTCTTCATTCCCATTGTAAAGTACTCTCTGTTCTATTTTCTTTATGAACTGGGAGTACAAAAAAATGGCAGTACAAACACAGGAAAATAACTCATACTGAGGTGCTTGTGGTGGCCCAGAAACTACTTGTCCAGTGCAACGCTTAGTGACTGCGAAATAACGTAACGTGTGTTTAGGACATAAACAGTTGTACATTCCTACCAGCATTGTGAGTGAGTATAGACCCTACACTAGGTATCGTCTAGAGTGGAGTAAAGAGGTTGATTTGGTTGTTCCATTTGCAGATACTCACAGAGAAACTGCGCTCGAGGGATGGCTTTCGTCTGGTTTTACCCAACCTAACCCAGTTAAGGCAGGATGTCACACTGTGCAAGTGTAGCGTGTAAAAAATGTGCAGTCACCTGCAGAGCATGACGAGTGAACGGGGCAAGCATCCAACCAAAGGACCTGTTACAGGGACAACTTAGAGACAACAACGGATCCCTGCCAAAGTGAAACGGTCCTCTGAAAAAAAAAAAGAAAGAAAGAAAGAGAGAACATTTACATATACATGTCATCAGGATTTGTTCAAAGTTTCTTGCTTTGGACCAGCGAATGTAGCGAAGAGTTGTTAGTGTCGCGGACTCCTGGCTGGGAAGTTGTGAGTTCGCTTCCCACCAGACCCATGTGGGATTTTTCTGCTCCGACCAGCTTCTACCCAGAGTTGAGTTTGCTATGGTCTCAGTTTAGAAGACCTGGGACCACACACAGCCGAGTTTCATCCCACTAATGGATGCATCTCAAAGAGGTGCCGCTCTAATTTACTGACCAACATTGTAGGCGTCTAGTTGATGCTGGGAATATATGGTGACAGTAGGCACAGAGTGAAGCCTTTGTCATGCAGTCTCTCAGACCAGAAAGGAAATCCACAGCTTCATTTTCATCATCATCATTTCTCATCAATCAGCATTAAAATGAAAAGTCTCAAATTCTGTGGCCCTTCATGCCCTGCTGTCATGGTGACCTCAGTTTTCGATGTCCTCTCCACGTCTATGGCCTTGGTTTGATTTGTTGGGGTCACCGGTCTAGGCAAATTCATGGTGGCTGTCGTTGGACGGATGTGGGTGGCACACTCCGGTAGGAGAGCTCACTCACACCGGCTCTGCAACTAAGCAATCATTGTCGTCGATAGGGGGCTTAGTAGGTGGTAACATGCGTATCTTGGATATACACCACTTAGCACAGTTTCCCTTCGGTGGGGGGTTGCTTCATGATGACTTGACATAGACTGCTCCTCGTGGATTGCCGGTGCCAGAGCTGCTGCGGCGGCAGGCCGGGGGGGAGGGTGGGGGGGGGGGGGCTCGGAAAGTGGCGTGGTGCAAGCCAAAGCCAAAAGCCACTGTGGTGGCACAGAAAATAGAAGAGAAAAAATACAATCACACTTTGGGAGCTGATGTGACAACAGCATGTGTATGTTAAGGGGTGGGGTGGGGGGGTGTTTTGTGTGTTTTTTGTGATGTTGAACAACCAATTGACATCAGTGGTTTCGTCATATGAGAAGGGTGTGTTTGTTATACTTTTCTTATGAAGAAATTTTTAAATTTTCGCGCTGAAAATGAAATGACAAAAATAAAGTGGTGCATTTACTGTAACAGGAGGGGAAATGGTACTGGGATCTTCTTATATATATATATATATATATATATATTATATATATATCTATATATATATATATATATATATTAGTTCATAAGTGAAAATATTATTTTCCACTAGGGGAAATAATTGTAAGTACAAGCAGAGTTACTTCCCTGCACTTTGAAAAGAAGAGAGAATTTAAAACCAAAATGTCGCCATTTAGACAGCTAGGATATTTTTGAAATTCCACCACAATTTGTTATAATAATTATCCATTATAAACAGTAATTTAACAATGTTCCTGTGCAGTGGAAAGTATGTAATAAACTTGATAAAAGAATCTTGGATCGGCAGTCTCATACAGATCCTCACTACGGATCCACACCAAAATGTAAAAGGTTCATCCCTTTTTATTTCTGTCCACCCACGCCATTCATGCCGACCCCCCTCGTCCACAGTCACAGCCTGGCCCATCCCGCCACAGCCCTGGCACCGGCAATCCACGGGGAGCATTCAGTGTCAAATCAACCAGAGGCAACCTACCAGAGAAGACACTGCACTGCTGCTGAGTCACTTCGGTGGTGTTCAGTGATGCCTGCTCTGATCCAACATACACAGGACGCCACCTACTAAAGCCCCCCACTGACAACAATGCTTGCTTAGTCGTGGAGCTGACATGGGTGAGCCCTCCCTCCACAGAACGCCACCACGTATGTCCGAGGACAGTTCCCATGAATTTGCTGATACAGATGACCCTGACAGAATCAATCCAAGGCCACAGAAGTGGAGAGGCAGTCGAAACTGAGGTCACCACGAGCACAAGGGCATGAAGGGCACAGAATTTTCTAAATTTCTTTTTTTTTTTTTAATGCTGATAGATGAGAATGAAGATCATGATGCTATGGATTTCCATTCTGGACTGAGACTGCATGACAAGGCTGTACTCCACGTTTACTTTCATGTTGTATCTTAGCATCAGCCAGGCCCTAGAGATTTAGACATCTGCAGTGTTGGTCAGGAAATTTGAGCAACACTCTCAGAGACTCATCCATTTTGGGGCTGAAACTCGACTGTGTGATCCAAGTCATCCCCAAACAGCCCATAGCAAACTCAGCTCTGGGTAAAGAGCCAGCCAGGGCAGAAACAATCCCACGAATAAATGGTTCTAGAGGGAATCAAACCCACAACTTCCCAGTCAGGATTCCGTGACACTTAACCACTTCACTTCAGCGCCACATCCCACATCTCCGTCCACCAAGGTACGTTAATATCAGTTCAGCAGTTTTTTCCTTAACCTTCACCATGCTTCCCTGGGTCCTGTTTTATCCAGACCCACCAAATGGTCTTTATATCAAAAGTGTTAAGGCCTGTTCTAGTGAAATTGTGCATAATCTTACAAAACAAACACATTTATTCAATATCAGCAATGTTTCGTGTCTGTGGAGTGAAGGGGAAAGAAAGAATCACTCGCATCATTGGAACTATGCACGTCCGATAAAGAGCGGTAGTGAGATATCGCTGCACATCCAGCAGGGGTCCATCGTCTGTTACAGGGTCTACATCGTCTGTTACAGTATAAACTCTAAGGACTCCCCTGTGCATTGCCGGTACCTGCGCTGCGGCGGGATGGGGGGGGGCTGGGGGGGCTGTGGAGGGGGGGGGGGGGGGGGGGGGGGGGGGGGGGGGGGGGGGGGGGGGGGGGAGGTAAGGTGGGGATGAGAGGTGAATGTAAGCGGGTGGCAAAGAAGAGGGACAGCAAAAAACGACAACAACAAAACCTCTTAAGAACTCTTTGTCGCATATAGGTCCCACCAGGACTGCCTCATCTGAAGAGGAATTAACACAGTAATACGACACAGTAAAAGCCTGTCTGAAATGTATGGGAACTGGTACCCGCAACGTCCAACAACGAGTAGTCAAGAGAAACGTCCTGTGGACGTTAGTGCTGCTGACAGACATGCAATCAAACACACCAGCCGATGTGTTTGAAACACAGTCTCCACGCTGGAGATGAAAAGTGAGATTTTTACAGAATGAATTTTACATTAAGAAATGGTAACACGTTTTTTAAATCAATTTTCATGAGAAAAAAAAAGTCATTTTGTGCACAGTTACGAGTTTATCTGTCAGTTTTTTCATTTCATGTTCATTCAATGTGGCTTTCATAGTTTTTCATTTCATACTGACCTAGACATCAATGTTGTTTTTATAGCTTTTTTTTCTTAAGGGTATTCCATTCCGTGTGCTATGTATGAGTTTCATGTAATGATGTAAATGAGCTCGAGATGCTCGATAAAGTGTGCATGTGCATATACTGTTTCAGTTTGAATATACCAACATCTCTTTCTGGTACATCCCGCCGTGTCTCCGAGGCCAGGAAGAGACAGAGGAATGGTGGAGGAAAGTGGGGAAGGTAGGTATGTCTCTGTCTGCTAGCCCCCAGCCCCTAGCCCCCGCCCATTCCTGTACCAGTTCACACTCTCCTTTTTCTCATATACCATGCTTTGAAAATGAGCTGTTTGACCTGAATCTCAAGTCTGCCAATTCTTGTTAGGACCTCAACAGCTTCTGTAACAAGAATGGCTGACACCAAGGACCCAGTCCTTGGTCCTCACACTCCCCAAGGAAGGTAACCTTCAATCATGTCAGAATTACTGCATGATCAGCCTCTCCAGTCGGGTAAAGCTTGAGATTCTGCTAAACAGACTGAAATCGCAAAACAGAAACTGTTCTTGCTTAGATCAAGCTGGTTTCCAAAGTGGAAGAAGCACTGCCGAACAAAGTTTCATTCTTTGCAAGATCTACACCATGTTTTCATCAATTTCAAGGAAGCATTTGACGGCTGGTATGCAGCCTTATGGGGAGCCTCGAGGAAGAGCAACATAACATTGGTAGGAACCACGTCAGGATCATAAAGCATGTGTATGAAGGAGCTATTGGTACAGTCCTGTACAATGGCAGCCTAGCTTGGAGAATGATTACACACAGCTGTTGGTGTCAGACAAGGCTCTGTACTCTCCCCCACCTTCTTCAACATCTTTCTGGAAAGATTCATGACTAATGCACATGAGGACCATTTTGGAACAGTGAGTGTGGGAGCCAGAACCCCACCAGCCTATGCCATGCCGATGATGTCAATGGCTTGCATGGACAGGAATAAGAACTTGTCCAACTGACCGAACACAGCAAAAATATCTACGGGACAAAATATCTGCAGCGTATGGCATAGAAATCAGATCATTGCAAAAAAAAGGCCAAATTCATTATCAACACCACCAAAGGCATCAAAAGAGACATCAAAGCAAGTGCTTTGAAATGTGAGATGGCAAGCAGCTTCAAATACCCGGGGAGCAGATCAAACATATGAAGAGTCCAAACCATAAGTTCTGTCTCAAAGCTTAAGTTCATCTGGAACAACAGCGTCCCTCACAGTTCCAAAGTGAGAATGATGTGCAGTCTAGTGATATCAATCTTTCTTTCTTTTTTTTTTTTTTTGCTCGTGAAGCGTGGAGCAGATCCACAATGAAGAATCAAGGTATTCAAAATGAGAAACTAGCATGAAACCCTACATATCTACAAAGATCATCTCTCAAGTGAAGAAGTGCGCAAAAGAATCAAGGCAGCCATGAAGAATTGTTGAGAACGCTCCTGAAACAAAAACTGAAATCGTTGGGTCACATCAGTCCATCATCCGGCCTTGCAGAAATCACCTTGCAGGGCACTGCACAGGGAAACAGATGAAGGAACAGACAGAAGAAGAGGCTGGAAGACAACATCATGGAATGGACAGGTCTGACCTTTGAAAAAACAGTGGCAATACACAGATGAGGATGAGAGAGGTTTGCCAGTTCAGCTGATTTCCCAACATAGGCGTAAGGGATTGGTGTTGGTGATGTTAATGATGATGACTGGTTGAATTTCTCTCCATCTTCTGTTCTCTGTCCCCCATGTATGTGCAAATGTGTGTGTGTGTGTGGGTGGGTGTGGGTGTGTGGGTGTTCGTTCGTTCGTTCTTTAATTTTTACGTCTATCCACCTAACAGTGATCTTAGACAGTATGTAAGTGTTATGTGTTTGTATGTGTGTGTGTGCATGTGATGTTTTTGGGTGTATGCATGCAAACGGTTGGTGTTGATATGGGGCGTACGTAGGTATGTATAATGCAATTAGGCCTAGATTTTTTAAAAAAAAAAAAGGAAAAGGAAAAGAAAAGAAAAAACCAGCACATAACTGGATCCAAAACTTTCAAAGAAACACTAAATAAGCAACTAACACCAAGATTAAGAAAATAACATAGACATTAAAGTAAATGTCCACTGGGCTCTTGATCAGTCCTTGGAACAACTTCAAAAATGTTCGATTCGTCAGAGATGACGTCTTCAAAGACTGACATCGACGGTTCAGTGTTCAACAACCAAACAGGTAAATAGGGTTTCATTCTATCGCACAAAAATAGTAGACGGAACGGAGTGATTTGCTGGCCACAAATACAAGTCACAGGTTTACAGAATTTGGTTTTAAAGGCATTAAGCCTCAATCTAAAAATCAAACTTTTTAAAATCCTCTCTTGGTAGAGATTCTTCATACCTGTTTTATTTGCTGATATCTTGTTAAATAATATCCCTTTTTGTTTTTGGTGCCTTTTCCCTTCTTTGAAATAGAGTTCCAGGCTGCGTCTTTTTAAAAGACTATAACTCTCATGTAAGGATAAAGGAATGTATATCTTTGTTAAATCAGTTTCAGTGATAGCAGCCTTTTTGGCTAATTTGTCTACCCTTTCATTCGCAGGTAATCCACAGTGAGATGGAACCCACAAAAATCGACATAAGAACCACGTAAATGCAAAAAAATGAATTAAGTGGTACACTTCTGATATAAGTTCTGCTCTCACACTTGTGTTCGAAAATTTTAGAGCTTGTAGGACTGATTTTGAATCAACACAAAGTAGTATTTGAAATACAGGAAATCGAAAATCAAGAAGAAAGTTTAATGCCATAATAATGGCAACAAAGTTCCGCAGTAAATATGGAAATATTCTTTCCAAGGTGTAACCTTTCTCTACTTTTCAGGATGGAATTATGAATGCTGAACCAGACAAATGATTGTCTAGTACAGAACCATCTGTATAGATTTTAAGGTGATTTATATAAGTTTCATTTATATGTGACTTAACATTCGTTGGCAACAAGGGTCCATAACTTTTTTCTTAAACTTGTATAGTCTATGTCATAATTTGCTCTACTAAGTTCCCATTCCGGGATAGTGCTAAAAGACACCCGAGGAGCTACGTTTTGAGGTGCAGTGCCTGCTTTTGTAAATAAGTCAGATGTGTATGAGGCTATCGATTTTAGAGAATCAATTTTTTGAGCCCGTTTAGGAAAATTTATTTCTGATTTTAATTCAGTTTCACTGGTATTAAGATTTTGTAGTGTATGACTTCTTAAAATATATTTTGCAGATGCAAGTTTCATATTTTCTTCAAAAGGTAATATTCCGATCTCCATATAAGTTTTTAAAGTTGATGTATGGACCGGGACACCTAGAGCTATCTTGTAAGCTTTACCATCGATACTCTGCAACTTTTTAATTAAATATTTTGGGGCTGAAAAAAAAAATGTCTCCTGGGCATAGGATAGTTTTGATCATACAAGCGCAGTAGCTAAATGTGTTTAATACTTTATTGTCTTTACCCCAGGATTGTTGACTCACCATTTTCAAGAGGTTTAATGTTTTCTTACCTTTTGTTAGATAGTTTTTTGTATGTGATAATTCCAGCTCAATTTAGAAGTTAAATTTACTCCTAAAAATTTTACAACTTTTTTATATTCAAGGCACAATCCATCTATTTGAAATGAGGGCAAAGGATCAGGATCATAGTCAGTATTGAACAGAACCATGTGCGATTTTTCAGCAGAAAGGGCAAATCCATTTTCAGTCATGTACTTACTAATTTTATCTAGTTCATTTTGATATAACTTTTTAATATAGTTGATTGATCTAACTGGTGTGTGACGTTTTAAAGTAACTTTCATCCATATGCAGATATCATCCGCATATTGTACTAGTTCAACAGTTTTTGATAATGATTTAGGAAGATCATGGATCAAAATATTAAACTGGATAGGAGCTATCACAGCTCCTTGCGGAATTCCCATCTGACATGTCTTTCATTAGAATATACATTTCCTACCTTCGTCTGTATTGTTCTATCACTTAAAAAGGTTTTTAAGTAATTGTACATACTCCCGAGAGAGACAATTAACTTCAATTTATTCAGAAGTTTTGAATGCCAGACTTGGTCATATGCCTTTCTAATGTCAAAAAACGTGGCAAGCACATTTTTTTCTACGTGCAAACTGATGTTTAACCTGTGTTGTAATTTTACAAGATGGTCAACTGTAGATCTACCCTTTCTAAAGCCCGCCTGTTGTATTGGTATTACACCATTTTTTTTTCACAATGATGTTCAAGTCTTTTTAGAATAATTCTTTCCATAAGTTTTCCCACATGTGAAGTGAGAGCAATTGGCCTGCAGTTATTTTTGTCTGATTTTGACTTGCCCTCTTTAGGGATAGGGGTTACAATTGATTACAAGTGTGTGGGTGTGTATGTGCGTGTGTGCTTTCGTATGTGTACATCTGTGTTTGTATGTGTGCACACATATGCACACTTGTGTGGGCCCATGTGTATCAATACATTTGGATATGTGCGTATGCATGTGGGCACGTCAAAAAAAAAAAAAAAAAAAAAGCATGTTATTTTCTTTCTCAAAAGCTTGTCAATAAGGTGACGCTAACCATTCTTTCTGTCCAACTGTTTGTTCATCAGTTTGCTGCTTGTCTGTCTCACTATGTATTTCCCTGTCTGTTCTTTCTTTGTATGTTTAGGAGAATCAATGAGTTCCTCTCTCTCCAGCCATCTGTCTGTCTGCTTCTCTCTCCAACCAATTCTCTTTTTTGTTTAGTTTTTGTACCTAAATTGTAAAAAAAAAGGATGCACTTATCCAAGTTCTCTCTCCCTCTTCTCTTTAATAATTTCATAACTAATTCTTCCTCTGATGCACATGCAGTACATAACATGGTTACATTTGACATTCTTTGCGTTCATTTTACATTATGCCATGCATTATGCATTCATTCATTTCATCTCATTCACCAGGTGGCGCCAATCATCAAAGAAAGGATGATGATGGAGGGAACGATGATGACTAGTTACCAGCCCCTGGCTTCTAAAAACTGGGTCAACTTCTTCCGAGTGATCGTTGCCAACGCTCTCAGCGATTTCTCCGACATGGACTTCATTGTGGATGAAATCGACCGTTTGGGGAAAGGAATCACACTGCAGGAGCTGATGTAGAGGAGAGCAGACCCACAGGTGGACGGTTCGAATCCCCATGTGGGGTTGTAGAAGAGGAGGGTCCAGAGGGTGCCAGTTCCAAACACTAGAATGGCACTTGAAAAGAAAAAATAACAAAACATAGTACTATTCTACCAGACGAAAGGGGCACACAAATTACAAAACAGAACTCAACATCTTCCAACTTCTTTGGACTTTTTCAGCCAAGATAAACAATATTCAGGACAATAAAAATGAAGAACGAGCTATCGCTTATCTCCTAAAACCGGGCACACCTCACTTTCAAACTAAACTCGAAAAAAAAAAAGAAGAGAGACTTAGAAAAAAAATGGGAAGCTATCTTAAAGTACCATGGATATTCCCACCCCTTTGAAACACATTCACAACATCAAGAACATTGAGAAGAGTCTTTACTTGGTTCTACCTTGGTTCTGTTATCTTTGCAGTGGGTAAAAAAAGTTACACGATTTGCTCTTCAACACCACCCTTTATTCATTTTGGTGATTGTAGATCATGAAAACATACTGTCATTTGAACAGAATCTTACTTAAGACGGAAGGGAAATGACAGTTGATATCCCCTACCCAACCCCTCTCTGAGCCCCCTTTCCTCCAATTAAAAAACGCAAATACGTAGAAAAGTCAGGACATCAACAAATGTGTGCATAAGAGTAAAGGAACTTGCTGGGCTCTCTTGAGATCTTGGGCGTGGCAAAAAAAAATATGGGCAGAGCAAAAAAACAAAAACAAAAACCAAAGAGTCAAGACACAGCGATGTGATTTGTTTGAGAGAAAAGTTTGGAAATATATGCTCTCGATTTTTGTCTTTTTTTTTCAACAAAAAGTTGATAATGAGGGGAGGGGAAGAGTGTTTACATAGTAATATACGCTGTTCAGAACATTTGACTGGAATTACGTAGTGGACATGATAATGTGGGTATACATAGCACTCACCAGTAACTGAAAAACCTATGCCTCTTTGGAAAGGTTGCCCATCAACATCCTTTACATTACACAGAAGTAGCCATCAGTACCCATTCCACTATGCAGAAGTAGCCATCAGTACCCATTCCACTATGCAGAAGTAGCTATCAGTACCCTTCCACTATGCAGAGTTGCCATCAGTACCCATTCCACTATGCTAAAGTTGCCATCAGTAACCCTTCCACTACGCTAAAGTTGCCATCAGTACCCCTTCCACTATGCTAAAGTTGCCATCAGTACCCCTTCCACTATGCTAAAGTTGCATCATCAGTACCCCTTCCACTCATGCTAAAGTTGCCATCAGTACCCCTTCCACTATGCTAAAGTTGCCATCAGTACCCCTTCCACTATGCAGAAGTTTGCCATCAGTACTCCCTCCACTATGCTAAAGTTGCCATCAGCCCATTCCAAACCATGACAGGACTACAAAGGCAGCCCTGAGGTAGACATTCACTTGTGTCTGGCATGTCATGAACGCTGCCATCTACTGTCCAAGCGAGACCAAGACTTTTCAAACATTCTGTGGTGGAGAAACTAAAGTTCAGCATTTTCTTCTAGCCAGTACTGGATACTCATTGTGACAACCTGAAATTTCACTTTCAAAACTACCATTTTAAGTTCTGTCTACAACATCGAAATCATAAGACATCGAGCCAAGAGATAGGCTGGGTCGTAAGACATTGGCCAGTCTCCATGAAGTTCACTGGCTGCATGCCAGAAAAATGGCAGCCCGCAATAAATTGAACAATTGTCACCAGCTGATGATGGTTTGGTGGTTCTCAGGGGGGCAAGTAAAAAAAACTTTGTCCACCTTCTCCATGAGCATTAAAAAAAAATAGTATCCTATCCTGCAAACCCACCTGCAAACGCGACCTCCCAGACGTATCAGTTGACCTATAAACTTCCTTCCTGCAGCTATGGGAAGAACTCATTCCAAGTGCCACTGCTGACCGGAAGTGCCTTCCATCTGAAGCATAGTTATCACCCATAGCCAAAAGTTTCAGATCACTGTGAAACAAATCGCCATTTTGAAATAACATCCGAGGTCTGACTGACCTAGTGAGGGCATCAGACTCTTGCTGGTCGGGCTTATGATTCCCCCTCAAGACAGCCATGGACAGATTTCTTCTATTTCTGCCTAGTTCTTGGCATGAGGCTTCAAACCAGAGTCCTGGGCATGAACGCATGCATATACCATCTTGTACATATGTTAACTCCCATTCCATCTTTTGGTAAAGAGTAGACCATGTGCCTGCCGGTGATATGGATGACTAGTAAATAAAACGAATGTGCTAGGTGTTGTATTTAGACATCATTCCCGAAGACAGAATATGGCTACCTTAATGGTGGGATGATACCAAAAAATGGTTCATGCACAGAGAAAGTCATTAAATTAAGGATCTTGATAGTTCTAGCCATGGAATAAAAAAAAAGAGAGGGAAACACCAAGTAAACCCTCGTAACCATACCCCACCCCATGCTGTACTTTCCATTGCCCCCTCTCCCTAACCCCACCCCCTCCCTGTCCATCTCCATGGGATGTGGTTATCATCCAGACGGCCACTCTCCCCCTCCCCCCCCAGTTCCCCGCCAGACCCCTTCCCCACACCATCCTCCTTCCCCACACCATCCTCCTTCCCCACACCATCCCCCTTCCCCACACCATCCCCTTTCCCACGAATACAACTGTGAAAACCATCGGTATGATGATGGCGGGCATTAGGTCAAAGAAGAAGAATGTTGAAAGACAGGAGTAACATGAGCTGTGTGAGTCAGAACTGTACAGGAGGTGGTCTGAACTTGGTACAGTCTGACCCATTGTTCTGTGTGAAACGTTGCCTGTGTCACATGACAAGAACGGATCTGGTCAGCTGAGAGTAGACTGGCTTGATTGGTTGAGGTATGAGGCTTTTTTTTTTTTTTTTTTTTTATTCTTTATAAGTTCAATGACTGATGAAAACATAAAAATTTCTCCATCATCATCTCCTTTCTCTAGAGAGTAAGAAAGAGATAATCCAACACACTTACTGTTTGTGGATGCCCACTTACACATTTGCACACACAAAAAAAAAAAGACAACCCAACATGACTTAAAACTGACATATTTTATTTTCTCATTCAATTTTGCCCGAATAAAAAACCCCAATATTTCAAAAAAGAAACCAACAAAGAAAAATGGACGGATAGCTCTGATGATCAAGGCGGAGAACCGCTGATTCCACTACACAGGTGTGCACACAAATACTGGAGGTGACGCAGGTGGTGCTGGGAATGAAATGTACATCTGTCAACGATGTCATAACATTTCCTGATAAGTCAAGTGCCCTCTTTTGTGTCTGATGACATCACAGTCTGGCTTAACTGTTCAGTTTCCAAGTAGATGGCGTAACACTTTCCCATTACTTTCCTGTCTTATGTATGTGAAATGATTGTTGTCAAAAAAAAGCATTTTTAGCGACTGGAATTTCTTGAATGCATCTGGTGAATCTGTTGTTGACAGCTTTATTATGGATAGATTGAACATCATTTCTTTACTTGTTTATTTGCTGCACATTTGGAGTTTTCTTTCTTTTTTTTTGTTTTTTCTTAAGATGCACAGTAGAAGAATAATTGAACAACTGTGCCATTGACAAACACTTGAGCCTGCTTTGCAAGTGCGCTCTGTTTACACACATCCACTTAAAAAAAAAAAAAAAAAGTTTACTGTTCATTTTGATTTGGGGGAAAAAATCAAAGCATCTACTACGTAGAATACCTCGCTATGTATGTGGTTGTTCAGTCATCATTCATTTTAACATGCATTAACACATACAAAGAAGCACAATCAGTTGACAAAGTAGTGGATGAAGAAGAAAAAAGGACAAACTAAATACCTCATTTACCCCAAAATAAAAAAAAGGTAACAAATGGTGGTTTGTTTTTAAATGATGCATGATAAAAGAAACAAAATACGAAGTTACCACGAAACTCCATATTCAGACACATGATGTGAGTCATCAAACACACATAGAAAATGATAAGACAAAAATTACAGTTTGACTCACAGGCTTTGATAACTACAATTGTTGCATACAGATTGCTCCAAAACACAGTGACTCATTAGAAAATGGACAAAAACACAATAACAACAACGCGCCGCCATCAATCCATGCTCTCAAATCGGAACAAAGCTGAAAAAGAATTTTTGAGAAACACTTTAAAAAGCCAAAACAAAAACAAGAAAGACAGACTATGGATGCTTAGCAAGTGTGAATGTGATCTATAAGGGGTCAAAGACCCCTCCATGTACAGGCCTGAGAGAATGAAACACTGTTTATGAGACGATCTCACCAGGCCAAAAATGAAACACTCATGATGTCTGCACCCTCCCCCCTCTCCTCCCCACGACTTTCCCCCCTATCAGAGAAAAGCTGCATGAGAAGATGAATATTCATGAGTCTGAATCATGTGACTCAGGTGACCAATCACTTCCTCCTCCTCCTCTTGCTTTTGCCATTCTGCCAGAAGCAGGCACGGCCCAGCGTCAGGCCAAAGTCGCCCTCAGGCTGCTCAACAACCCCACATCCAGGATGGGAATGCGCTTCACAAGTTTAGGCCGGCGATTTCCAGAAGGGTCTCTGCCTCCTTCCCCCTTTTGCTCCTGCAACAGGAAATGGCATTCTCACTTCATTTATAACCTCAGCCATATTCTTTCTCCCTCGTACAATGTCCTTCAGAGCGTTGTAAGCTCATTCACAGCTTTGAAGTTTGACAATGTCACTCTGAAGCAGAATATAGCCAAGGGCCTAAGTGTTCGCTGCACTCAATACTGTAAATGTAAACAACAGACAGCCCAACTTCATCATGAGAGTGAAAGGCAGCCTTACACAACAATGAAGATGATTATTGTGTCTACGAAAAAATTATCAAAGAATGGTAAAACCATGTTGCATGATATGTTTTCTTTGATATCTATTTATCCTAAAACCAGAAAAAAAAGGTGCTAGCTATATTACTCTCCCTCTCAATATGGCTGCCAGAAAGTTACCTGAACAGCCTACTGCTAATTTACATCAAAACATGATTCAATCTTTCCACACCACATAATTTTGCATAATCAATGAATGGTGACACTTTCTCTGTGTGCACTCCTTTGTTTGTCAAGGCAGCCCAGGTCACATGGCTGAGTTTCTTTCGAAAACTAAGCCAGAAATGCATTTTAGAAAATGACTAATCCTGGACAGGACTCATTCCCTCACTTCCCAATCGATCACATTACCCACTCTGCCTGCCATTTAAACTGACAGACACCTCAATTGAACACATTACCCACTCGGCCCTCCACTCCAACTGACTGACACCCCAATCGATCACATTACCCGCTTGGCTCTCCACTCTAACTGACAGACACCCCAATTGATCACATTACCCGCTGGCCCCACCACTCAAACTAACAGACACCTGGGGGACCCACCTGGCAACCATCCTTCAACACCTTGTATCTAAAGGGTCGTTTACTGCGGGCTGTCATTTGCTCCTCGTCAAAGCTGGTGAGGGTCACGGCCTTGCTGTAGTCCTTGTTGGCCTTGTCGTACACGGCCACCATGTCACGGCACTTGATGGTCAGGCGCTGGCGCCCGCTGTTGGCGTGGTACTGAAGCATCTTGATCTGAGACTTGTGGCTGCCGTAGTCAAACTGTTGGGGCGGAGAGGTTACTGGTTAGGTGTGTGTGTGTGTGTGTGTGTGTGTGTGGTGTGTGTGTGTGTGTGTGTGTCTGTGTGTGTGTGTTTGTTTGTGTTTGTCTGTGTGTGTGTTATGTGTGTGTGGTGGTGTGTGTGTGTGTGTGTGTGTGTGTGGAGGGAGGGAGACAGGGGCAAGGGTGGGGAGGGGGGAGGGAAGAGACAGGGAGTGTATGTGTGTTTGCACATATGTGAGCGTATGTGCGTAATACTTGATGACTTGATCATGAGCACTTGCTTGTCTTTTATGTAAATCTGGTGTCTTTAGCACGCACGCTGCTTTTGTTCTTGAGCAAACTATTTGTCTCAGTGGATTAGTTCTTAATGGATATTTGAGCAACCACAACCGTAAATCTTCTTTAGAGAAAAAGATCATTTCAATCTGGTTCTGATTTTTTCTCTTTTTTCAAGAAGAAGATGATGACCGTGATACCGACCACTCTAACAAAAAGAGGAACAAACAACGTACGATTTGCTTATCAGTGAAGGAGGTAGCGAAGGACCAGACGCCTTGTTCCTGAACGTTAAACCTCCATAGCTGTGTGGCGTACTGAAACAAAACACATCGATGATGTATTGCCAATAAATGACAGGAATGTTAAAAAGAAAACAAGGCTGACGCATATTAAACCCTTTGGACTGTGATCTTGGGAATTAGCATGCCTGTCATAAATCTCTGTGTAGGAATGCGGTCTCAACAAGCAACGCCTTCTTTTTTTTTTCTTAATATACTGACATGCAATTGTATTCTATTAAACTTCATCACTTCAAACAGTTTATTTGTCTGTCAGTTTACTTGTCTATTTATTTATTCCATTTCAGGGGATAGGTAAACACTGAATGTGAGATGGAAACAGACCAGCACAGACACCACCCATTCAGAAACCAACAGAGAAACAAACTGGACAGAGAGATTCTAAACACTGAAACCATACTGACAAATAAGACCCGTAGAAATTAAGAACCAGAGACAAGACAAGAGACAATTCTCTATGTTTAAGAATGAAACTTAAGTGATGACGGACGCTTTTACATCCAATCTCCTCCTTGAGCATGGCTGGCAAAGGAGTTTTACATAAGGGGTCATTGTAACATCAGCCAAAGCAGAAGAGAGGGAGACGAGTGCACACACGCAAGAAAGGAGAAAAAAACGACACAAAGAGATGGAAATATATGTCTCTATATATCTCAGCTGGCAAAGGAAAAAGGAAATATACGACAGTACCACCATCGACACTGGAGAGAGATGCGACAGACAGGAGTTCCTTAAGTCATTTCAGAAACCACAGGTGCAGAATGGACAGACTTCTTTTTTCTCTTTTTTCATGACCTTGATTCTTCTGTGAGTGGGAAAAAGCTAAGAACACCCTGTCAACAAGTATACACATGTCTTCAATACTGTTTATAAAATGAACATTCTGTGCCACACTGATAAAGAAATCCTTGAGTATGCTTATGCACACACATCTTCCTACACACACTTAGTTTGGAAGAATGGAGCTTGGAGAAAAAGGTATCTGGACAACATAAGAAGCTAATCGTCATGAGATCATTAACAAAACCAAAACATTTAAATCAAAAAAAAAAAAACAAAGGGAAAGAGAAGGAAAAGGAAAAAAAATGGTGGGGAAGGTTTGAAGGAGAGGAGAAAGGAGGGGGGGTGAGGGGGGGGGGGGGGGGGAATCAGTCAATCCACTCAGGTTAACTAAAATTTTGGCTTATCCATTTTAATGGTAAAATGTACCCAATGGTCTATATATCATCCTAATTCCTTTGAAGATGGGTACTGTCCCCTCCTCCCCCCCGTGCGCGCATTAATGCCAACTCTGTGAGAACCTCTCTCCACCAGCGACCTCTTATGCCATGGGAAACTTCGACCCAAGGACAACCATCTGTGCCTGGACGTTGGATGCAGTCTGGTTGTCTTGTTCCAACGTCCAACAGATCGATCAACAACAGGCCTAGTGTCCAATTGTTTTAAGACAAAAGGCAGTCTAAGTTAACTGACAGTTGCTCAGAGCTGACACGCAGATAACAATTTATCATTCCACGAAGATTATCTGTTCAAATAATCGTGGATGCAGCCACACTCTGAGGCAGGCTTATCACTGTTTGTCCCATCATCATGCTGACTGAAAACTCACATTCATGCTTACCGCAGGCATGGGGGCATGGGGTTCCTGACCGGTTGTATTTTGTAAATGCTCGCCCATTTAAACATATTCTGAAGGGAGATGACTTCAACAACGACCTGTCCAACTTTTGCCCAACAGTTGTCAAGCCTCAACATTTAGACTGTAGATCTGTGTATGACTCTGTGTCTGTGCACACACACACACTTTGTACTACTGATATCCTTTCAAATCTAGTAAGAGGTGTGAAAAAAAAAAAAAAAAAAAAAAAAAGAAAAGAAAAAAAAAAAAAAAAAAAAAAAAAAAAGAAAAAAAAAAAAAGAAAAAAAAAAAAAAAATAAAAAAAAAAAAAAAAAAAAAAAAAAAGTTTGGTTTCTTTCAGATGGACTTGAGGTATTTATTCTACACGGAGGTTGCATAATAGCAAAACACGCCTTGTGACTTACCTCTCCGGTGGAGGATTCCAGACACGTCCTGTGTGTTCTTATCACCCTTCATCTTGCAGAACACACGGATGGCATCGCTTATGCTGCCGCCATTAGGGATTGATCCAGTAGTAGCCTGTAAATTGCATGTTGTACAATGTACACACATACATACACAAAGGGCATACATATACACACACAAAACATACAAGAATACAGGACCAGACATACATGGATGCATAAATGATAACATTTCAATCATGAAAAAATATATATATATTCCTTGCAAACACAAGATCCAAAATGCGTTCACCTTTGACCCCTGTTTAAGGCATGAAGGATACAATGCTGAATGTGTTTCAGCTAAAGAACACAAGAAGAAAACAAATGAAACAAAAAAAATTCCCAGATGAAACACATTAATAATATAAAATAGCCATTTTCCTGGTGGATAACTTTAGGCTGAACGAGCATAACTTTTTATCTTTTAGAAAACAAAAATTCACACACACACACACACACACACAAACATGCGCACATGCACATACGCATGCCAGCACATGCTCTCACACACACACACACACAACACACGTACATAAAACACACACACACACACACACACACACACACACACAACACACACCACGCACACACACGCATGCACACACACACACACACACACACGCGTATATACACATATACACACGCACACACACACACACACACACACACACACACACACACACACACCACACACACACAACACACTCTGCATCATACACATGAGCTGACAACTGTATGTATGCACTAAAGAAGACGCTCAACATTATGAATAGGTTTATCTGATACATAACACTCCTGCACCCATGTCCATAAGACTTGAACAGTACCAAAGAAAACATTCAACAGTAGGTATAGGCATACTTGGATGTATACACTCTTGTACCCAATGTCCATAAAACTGAAAAGTGAAGTGCAAGCATCCATGATTTTTTTTTTTTTTATAAAGACACCTTCGGTCCTTGTGTGAAAATGAACACAAAGTAAATGCAGCTGAGAAAAAAAAAAATTACAAAAAGATTGTCATTCAACCTATCTGCCAATGCATACACAACCACATCATACCTATTTCAACACCCGATCACGTTTGATTTGATAGCCTAAAGTTCATCGCCTTACCAAAACTTTTGAACCTGAAATAATACTTGTCGACCTAATGAATGTAAGTCCAACAGCTAAGACAACGATAAACAGCTAGACAACAGACACACAGCTAGACAACAGACAAACACAACTGTGCACAATGCCAGTCAATCGTTTGGTCTCAGAAGATGCTGAAATGTTCAGAAAGAAAAACAGAAATTTGACAACAGAAGTACCTGCAGACCTTAACATTTTTGTATGCATGTGGACAACCTTACGGAACAACACATTTTCTTTGAATCCGGAGTCTTGCAAGTGAAAAACACAAGTAAAATGAAATATCTAGTAGGCAGTCTCGCCACATCGGTCTGATATAAATCAGTACTATTAACATGTATATCCTTTTTACTAATTGAATTGTTAACTTACGAAATAGTTTGCCTATTTTTAGTCTGTTAAGTTTTGTCTGCATTTTGCAGGTCTGGTCTCACAGTTTTCTAACAGAGAAGAAGGTAAAAAAAAATTAAAGAAAAAAAAAACGTAAATCCCTCAAAAAATCGTAAATCCCTCTTGCGAGAGAGGAGTCGGAGAGGGCGATGTCCCGGCATGTCATCCCCGGTGACTCACGGGTACCTGCAGGAGTCTTCAGGCCCTCGATCTCATTGGCCACCTCCTTCAGGGCTACAATCGTGTTCCGACCCTAGAACACAGCATGACAGGGACTGTTATAACACAACACCCCCCCCTCTCCCCAGCAATTCATATGGGCTCATGCACGCTGTACACAGGCAGAACAGATTTTTTTTTTAACCATCAAGGATTGGAATGAACTGCCAGAATGGAGCATTCTATACCCTTGTACATGTATACTCGTAGTCAGCCAGCACACGCACATGGGACCCCCCCCCCCCCCCCCTCCCCCCCCCGCACATGGACGAACTATGAGTATATTTGTAGCAATCATTTAAGGTACACAGCTCGTGTCTGCCTTAACCGTAGGGAACTTTTGGTGGCAACTGACTTGCTTCCCTTGTCATGGTTAGTACTGTTTGGAATATGAAAGTTTGAAAACATGATTTTTTGTGCGAATTTGAAATAAAAATGGATCGAATAAAAATGGATGGTCTATGTTATGAGAAAAAATTATTCATCTGCTAGATCTTGAGCCTGCTGACAGGGATTCCGACAAGCCTTTTCTGCCTCAAGAAAGTGACAGTAACAGTGAAAGGGGGTGAAGAAGATCACGTACAAACTGTCTAGTGTCGGATCTGACTTAGGTAGCCAGCACAAAATATACTTTAAAACACATAGTTACTCCTCTTTTCCAAGATGGCAGCCAAACTGAGATCAGGCAAATCAGTTACGAACCATACCACAGCTAAACTCAACATCCATTTTCCACTAAAGAGCACCACATTTGGCGTTGATGTGCACTACATTAAAACTGCTGAATAGGTTTGTTTACAATTACTAAGTTTTTTTGGGGGGGCAGGGCTCAGGCTGGCAGGCAGATCAGGCAAGGCAGTGCCAGTCATAACAGTGTTAACTGTGACACTTAGTGAATATGTAAACAGCATCCAGGCTCCCTTGAAAGCAGTTGGCCAATAATAATCATGATGTCTTACTACACAAATGAAACTGATAACAAAAACAAGCATTAGTATGGACATCACCACTTTGTGGGCAGGGCACTTCCCTTGCAAGCAGTTGGCTATTAATAATCGTGATGTCTTTCTATACAAATGAACTAAAAACATCTCTGTGCAGACCAGGCCTACTTTATGCAGACTACGAGCAATTCATTCTTCCAGCTTGTGGGGAAAGAGTGAAAAGTGAACAGTACGGAAACCTGCTCCATGTTCACATGTCTGTAACAGTTCCCCCTTTTCTCTCCCCCCTGGCCAACAGGCCACTGCACTAAGCTCTGCCTTTTTCACTCTGCCATTTTTTCTTTTTTCTTTCTCCCTGGTATCAGTTCACTTCTCACAGTGACACAATAATCAGCATGGTTCTCACACATGTACAGGATGTGCCCAGTCTGTGTACATCAGGGAATAAAACCATCAGCCATAGAAAGAATGGAACTCAATGTGCAGGGAAGACATGAAGATCCACCAGGCCGTGCCCCCCCCCCCCCCCCCCCCCCCCCCACGTAGAGATTTATATCAATAAGGCTATTTTTTTTTATTGATTCATGTAAATAATGTTTTTTTTGTATTGATTCATGTCAACAAGGTTTTTTCTGTATTGTATTCATGTCAATAAGCTTTTTTTGTATTGATTCATGTCAATAAGGCTTTTTTTAATTGATTCAGACCACTAGGCTTTTTTTGTATTGATTCCTGTCAGATAAGCTATTTAGTGATTATATCTACCAATAATGTTTTTTTTATTTTATTGACGTCATATGAATAGTGCTCTTTTTGGTATGACTTCATAACCATATAGGCTTTTTTTTGGTACAGTTGATTCATACAATAGGGTCTTTTTCTTCAGACGTATATCACTAAGTTTTTTGTTTTTGTTTTGTTTGTTTTACAGACATGCCCGACCAAATTCAGGCTTTTATCTATGGGTTCATACCAATCAATCAATTCATGACCAATCAGACTTTTCTAAGGTATTANCCGCACCAAAGCAGACAAATAGCTGAATCTACAACCACGAATGATGTTGAGACGCACGCAGCCACATGCCTAATCAAGTACTACGTGCGCTGCTGCAAAGCAGCTTGCAGAGGCACTATGAATCAACATCGTGGAGCCGGTATTGGCAGAAACCTTTGCCCTTTGCGTACTGTAGAAGTGGCCGGTCAACTCGGAAGACGGATTGTGAAGTGGTTTGGCATTCCTGACGTTTCCCTTTGCTTTATGCATGCGCATTCTGTCTGGCGCGTATGAGAGCCAGCCAACTGAATGGAGATTTTATAGATATTTGCAAAGTTATTACTGCTGCTCCTGCTGCTGCTCTGCTGCTGCTGTGCTGCTGCTGCTGCTGCTACTGCTACTACTGCTACTACTACTACTAACTACTACTTCTACTGCCTCTGCTGCTAATGTTGCTACCCACCCACTGCAACTGCTGGCAGTGCTTCCGCCACTGTGAAGGCTGCAGCTACTGACACGAAGTGTTTGACACTGATCAAGTGTTGACACTGATGCTGTTGCTGCTGCTGCTGCTGCTACTACTGCTACTAATACTACTACTGCTACTACTACTACTACACTACTACTACTACTACTACTACTACTACTACTACTACTACTTTACTGCCTCTGCCTGCTAATGTTGCTACCACCCACTGCAACTGCTGGCAGTGCATTCCGCCACTGTGAAGGCTGCAGCTACTGACACGAAGTGTGACACTGATCAAGTGTTGACACTGATGATGCACAGAGGGGACTCGGTGGCGTGGAACCTGCACAAAATGTGTCCACGTGACCATCCAAGCTTCCGCCCTGATGGTGAAGGAGAAAGGACTGCTGGCAGAAGGCCAACGGATTGAACGCCGAGTATCTCTTCCAACCGGACAAACCTTACGACACCAGCTACGATATTCGGTGAGACCCGAGACACGTTTCTTAGAGACGAGAGCCTGGAATGTTTTGCCTTCTTTGTATATTTGTTCGCTTGCTTGTTTTTTGTTTGTTTGTTGTTTTTTTTTGTGACTGGCAAGAGTGTCATAATATAGTCTTGACCAACAGAGGGGTGCGAGATATTAGCCATAGACTTCTAGGAGAAAACTAAGGACTGTCTCGCATGCGAGAGAAAAACGGACGGAGGCTAGCTCCATCACCTGACTGGTGTGTTGAAAATAGCAAACGTCGGAAATGAAAATGAGGCAGGGAACAGTAAACAATAAACAGTAAACAAGTGGGGTAGTTTTTTGCTCCCATAAGGAAACCTAACCACAGAGTAACTTTATTCAAGACTGGCACAGCCTTTTAAACTTGAATAAAGTCAGACAAATACAAAGACGAACAATCTAATAGTGGGGGGGGAAAACATGCATTCCTTGGGTGGATCCTCAAGCGTAGGCTCAAAGACTGTCCCCTACATTTTACTATTTGCATAATATCTGTAGTTTTTCAGCAACTTTTTTCCTCCCACACACTTTCGTTTGGTTTCCTTTACTACTCTTCGCTGGCTGCTTCGGGGGTGCTATTGGATTCTTTTTTGCACCCTTGGTGGTGAGAACACCACGGTATTATGGACTGTAGTGTGTCTCTATTTGACGCCAGGAGCGCAGATACAGCCAGCCGTGTCTCCCTGATGAGTTTCCGACCCAGCGGACGAAAGGCCTCGGAGCAGGCAATACAAATATATCTGCCTTTAAAGGGATTGCGATGGTTCCCTTATGCAGCCAGTGAAGAGTTTTCATATTTTCTTAATTCATGTTCCCAGTTTTTTTCATCTTCAAACTCATGCTACCACCCCCCCCCCCCCCCCCCCCCCCCCCCCCCCCCCCCCACCCCCCCCCCCCCCCCCCCCCCCCCCCCTTAAGTTCAAAGTTTTGCCAAGTCATTACTATGAAGACAATTTAGTTGTTGGCCTGCGCTGTTTTCTCCCACTATTAGATTGTTCATCTTTGTATTTGTTCTGACTTTATTCAAGTTTAAAAGGCTGTGCCAGTCTTGAATAAAGTTACTCTGTGTTAGGTTTCCTTACGGGAGCAAAGACTGCCCCACTTGTTTACTGTTATTGTTTACTGTTCCCTGCCTCATTTCATTTCCAATTTCGTTTTGATTAAATCGAGGTTATTTGTATTTGTTTCTGTCTGTCTTTGTGTTTGTCTTTTGATCTCCCTTGCATCCTTGGGTGGATCCTCAAGCGTAGGCTCAAAGACTGCCCCCTACATTTTATACTATTTGCATAATATCTGTAGTTTTTCAGCAACTTTTTTCCTCCCCACACTTTCGTTTGGTTTCCTTTACTACTCTTCGCTGGCTGCTTTGGGGTGCTATTGGATTCTTTTTTGCACCCTTGGTGGTGAGAACACCACGGTATTATGGACTGTAATGTGTCTCTATTTGACGCCAGGAGCGCAGATACAGCCAGCCGTGTCTCCCTGATGAGTTCCGACCCAGCGGACGAAAGGCCTCGGAGCAGGCAATACAAATATATCTGCCTTTCAAAGGGATTGCGATGGTTCCCTTATGCAGCCAGTGAAGAGTTTTTCATATTTTCTTAATTTCATGTTCCCAGTTTTTTACATCTTCAACCTCCTGCCCTCCCCCCCCCCCCCCCACTCCTTAAGTTCAAAGTTTTGCAAATCATTACTATGAAGACAATTTAGTTGTTGGCCTGCGCTTGTTTTCCCCCACTATTACATTGTTCATCTTTGTATTTGTCTGACTTTATTCAAGTTTAAAAGACTGTGCCAGTCTTGAATAAAAGTTACTCTGTGTTAGGTTTCCTTATGGGAGCAAAGACTACCCCACTTGTTTACTGTCCAAAAAATACGATGTTAGGAAAACTGCAAGGGAGGTCATCTGTGTTGGAGCTCGCGTCAGCGAGGGTGACCTCACCCTTGTCATGGGACAGAAGGCATCGGTAATACGCCCAAAGCCATTTTGCCACATCTGTCAGCTTACAGTTCAATCAGAAAGAGAAAATGCCAAAACCTGGGTCTGCAACAGTGCATCCAGGGTATATGAAATGTAGACGGTCATTATCTCAATAGTTATTCTTGCGTGCACTTCAATTTAAACATTTGACTCTCCAAATCTGTTTGTTTCACTCATAAACTGAGATACGGTAATTCTATTTGCAGTGGAGAACAGGCGTTATCTTCCCCTGAGTTTTGTTTGTTTGTTTGTTTTCCAGAACGGACATAATCTTGGAAATAAAATGAGGCAGGGAACAATAAACAGTAAATAAGTGGGGTAGTTTTTTGCTCCCATAAGGAAACTAACACAGAGCAACTTTTATTCAAGACTGGCACAGCCTTTCAAACTTGAATAAAGTCAGACAATCACAAAGACGAACAATCTAATAGTGGGTGGTTTGTAAATTGGGGGGGGGGGGGGGGGGGGGGGGGGGGGGGGGGCGGGGGGGGCAGCGCAGGCCAACAACTTAATTGTCTTCATAGTAATAACTTGGCAAAAACTTCGGACTGAGGAAGGGGGTGGGAAGGTTTGAAGATGGAGAAACTGGGAACATGAATTTAAGAAATATATATTGCAGATATGAAACAACTCTTCACTAGCTGCATTAAGGGAACCATCGCAATCCCTTTTGAGGACAGATATATTTGTATTGCCTGCTCCGAGGCCTTTCGTCCGCTGGGTCGGAACTCATCAGGGAGACACGGCTGGTTGTATCTGTGCTCCTGGCAATTGTGTGTGTGTGTGTGTGTGTGTGTGTTGTGTTGTGTGACTGACTGCAGATCCTGCAGTTTTCCCATATTGGCAATATATTTTCTTAAATTCATGTTCCCAGTTTCACCATCTTCAACCTTCCACCCCCTTCCTTCAGTCCGAAGTTTTGCCAAGTTATTACTATGAAGACAATTAAGTTGTTGGCCTGCGCTTGTTCCCCCCCCCCCCCTCCCCCCAATCCACCCACTATTAGATTGTTCGTCTTTGTGTTTGTCTGACTTTATTCAAGTTTGAAAGGCTGTGCCAGTCTTGAATAAAAGTTACTCTGTGTTAGGTTTCCTTATAGGAGCAAAAACTACCCCACCTATTTACGTTTACTGAACATAATCTTGCATATATGAAATATGGCGCTCATTGTGTGTGTGTGTGTGTGTGTGTGTGTGTGTGTGTGTGTGTGTGTGTGTGTGTGTGTTGACTGACTGCATGAAGACTAATCCACGTAAACAGTATCAAATCTACAGAGAGACAGACAGTGTGTGAGCGAGAGGGGTAGGGCTGGGT
>JADBJO010011523.1:37500-57500 GCA_016801955.1 Conus betulinus | reverse complement strand
AAGGGAAGTTAAAAGGGGGGAGGGGGGCTGGGAGGGGGGGAGGTGGTGGTGGGCGGCAGGAAAGGGGAGAAGGGTTTTTCAGTGCCGACCTGGCTGAGTGTGGATCTTTAACTAATTGACTGTCTGGATTGGGGTGGTTTGCCTTCATGAATATAGACTGTCTTGTTTTGTGTTTCCCACCACAAGTAGTTCTGTTTTCTACTGCCTTTTAGGAGGCCTGGTATGGCCTTCGTGGTTCACCGGGCTGTAATCATTGTCGCATGATGTGATAGAACAAGCTATCCACCAGTTGTTGACCTTTTTGATGCCACCAGTTTTTGTGAGTTGTGCTGAAATTATAAAACAACATCAGCCAAGAAACAAACAAACAAAAACAAACCCAAATATAAACAAACAAACAAACAAACAACAACAACAAAAAAACAGATTGTGCTTTATTTTCCTTTTCGACCTTGAAGTAGTCAAGCTTTGAAAACCAGCCCCCCACCCCCCCACCCGCCCCCCCCCCAAAAAAAAAAAAAAAAACAAAAAAAATCAGATTGCACCTTAATTTCTTTTTCGACCAGAAAGTTGTCAAGTTTAAATTGAACGAAAGAAAATGCTTTCAAAGCATAAATACGGAAAGACTCATGATGACTGAACTAAGCATGCAGTTTGTTATCTTGGTTAGTTTGTATCAGTGCTGAACAATTGTGACCAAGAAAAGTAAATGGCGGTTTACAAAACAATGAAAGAAAGGGGGGGGGGGGGGGGGCATATTACGCGCACACAAGAAAAAGACAAACAACTAAACACAAACGCACCAAAGAGCTCGTCATCCGACATGTGGATGCTGGCGTATGGATCAAACTGTTTTTTTTCTCATAGTTCAGATCAAAACGATTTGCTGCTCTACGTTCATCGTCCATTTGAGACGCAGGGAAAAAAGATAGGTACAAGTGAGATAACTGATAGTGCCTCCGGTGGACTAAACACTGCTCGTGTGCAATGCTTAGTGTACACGAAACAGCGTGTGTTTGGGACATACAGTGTACATCCTACACAGCATTGTGCCAGACCATACAGGTATGTCTGGAGTGCAGTAAAGAGGTTGATTTGGTTGTTCCATTTGCAGATACCTCACAGAGAAACTGCGCTCGAGGGATGGCTTTCGTCTGGTTTTACCTAAGGTAAGCAGGATGTCACACTGTGCAAGTGTAGCGTGTAAAAATGTGCAGTCATATGCAGAGTATGAACGGGGCAAGCATCCAATCAAAAGACCTGTTACAGGGACACTTGGGAGAACACAGAGCCCTGCCAAAGTGAAGCGGTCCTCTGAAAAAGAAAGAAAGAAAGAAAGAGAACATTACGTGTACATGTCATCAGGATTTGTTCAAAATTGCAAGTTTCACGCTTTGTACCAGCGAATGTAGCAAAGTTGTTAGTATCGCGGACTCCTGACTGGGAGGTTGTGAGTTCGATTCCCACCAGACCCATGTGGGATTTGACATTGACTCCGCCCTGTGGATTGTCGGTGCCGGGGCTGCGGCGGGCCTGACCGGGCTGTGGCTGTGGATGGGGTGTCGGGAATGAGTGGTGTGGGTGCACTGCCTCTGAAGTGGTGCAGAGGTTGGGACAGCAAAAAAAAAAAAAAAAACAAAAAACAACTCAGCTCTGGGTAAAGAGCCAGTCAGGGCAGAAAAAAATCTCACAAATAAATGGTTCTAATGGGAATCGAACTCACGACTTCCCAGCCAGGAGTCCGTGATACTAACCACTTCACTTCAGCGCCACATCCCATATGTCCATCCTCCAGGGTACGTCAATATCAGTTCAGCAGCTTTTACTTAACCTTCACAGTGCTTCCTGGGTACGGTTTGTCCAGACACACCAAAGGCGGTCTTTATATCTCGGAAAGGGTTCTAATGAAATTGAGCATAATCTTAAAAAAAAACAAACACATTTATTCAATATCAGCAATGTTTCGTGTCTGTGGAGTGAAGGGGAAAGAAATAATCACTTGCATCATTGGAACTATACACGTCCGATGAAGAACGGTAATGAGATACCGCTGCACATCCAACAGGGGTCCAGATGGGTCTACATCCTCTGTTACAGTATAAACTCTAAGGACTCCCCCCTGTGCGTTGCCGGTACCTGCGCTGCGGCGGGATGGGCCGTGCTGTGGCTGTGGAAAAAAGAGAGAAGGGGGGGGGGGGGGTGCGGTCGAATGAGCGGTATATGTGCAATGCCACTGAGCTGGCAAAGAAGATGGGACAGCAGAAATCAACAACAAAACCTCTTAAGAACTCTTTGTCGCATATAGGTCACACCGGCCTGCCTATATGGCCTGTATGGGTACTGGGGGACCCACAATGTCCAGAATGAGTAGTCAAGAGAAAAACTGTAGAAGTTGAGAAGTTGATGCTGCTGACAGACATGCAATCAAACAAACACTAGCCGGTGTGTTTGAAACACAGTCTCCACGCTGGAGATGAAAAGTGAGATTTTTACAGAATGAATTTACGTTAAGAAATGGTAACACACATTTTAAATCGATTTTCATGAAAAAAGTCATGTGTGCACAGTTACAAGTTTATTTGTCAGTTTTACATTTCATGTTCATTCAATGTGGTTTTCATATTTTTTCATTGTAGAATTTCATACTGACCTAGTCATCCATTTTTTAAATATTTTTCTCTTATAGTTTTTTTTTTTTTTTTTTTTTTTTTTTTTGGGGGGGGGGGGGGGATTTTTCATTTCGTGTGCTAGACCCAGCTGTAAATGATGTAATGATGCTCAAGCAAAAGTGTGCATGCATCGTTTCAGTTTGAATGTACCAACATCTCTTTCTGGTACATCCCGCCGTGTCTCCGAGGCCAGGAAGAGACAGAGGAATGGTGGAAGAAAGAAAGTGGGGAAGGTGGGTATGTCTGTCTGCTAGCCCCCAGCCCCTAGCCCCCGCCCATTCCTGTACCAGTTCACACTCTCCTTTTTTTCTCATATGCCATGCTTTGAAAATGAGCCGTTTGACCTGAATCTCCGGTCTAGCAATTCTTGTTAGGACCTCAACAGCTTCTGTAACAAGAATGGCTGACACCAAAGACCCAGTCCTTGGTCCTCACACTCCCAAAGGAAGGTAACCTTCAATCATGTCAGAATTACTGCATGATCAGCCTCTCCAGTCGGGTAATGCTTGAGATTCTGCTAAACAGACTGAAACCACACAAAACATAAACTATTCTTGCTAAGAACAAGATGGTTTCCGAAGTGGAAGAAGCACTGCCGAACAAAGTTTCATACTTTGCCAGATCTACTCCATGTTTTCATCAATTTCAAGGAAGCATTTGACGGCTGGCATGCAGCCTTATGGGGAGCCTCGAGGAAGAGCAACATTGGTAGGAACCACGTCAGGATCATAATGCAAGTGTATGAAGGATCTATTGGTACAGTCCTGTACAATGGCAGCCTAGCTTGGAGAATGATTACACACAGCTGTTGGTGTCAGACAAGGCTCTGTACTCTCCCCCACCTTCTTCAACATCTTTCTGGAAAGACTCATGACTAATGCACATGAGGACCATTTTGGAACCGTGAGCACAGGAGCCAGGATCCCATCAACCTATGCCTTGCCGATGATGTCGATGGCTTGCATGGACAGGAATAAGAACGTGTCCAACTGACCGTACACAGCAAAAATATCTACGGGACAAAATATCTGCAGCATATGGGCATAGAAATCAGATCATTGCAAAAAAGGCCAAATTGATTGTCAACACCATCAAAGTCATCAAAAGAGACATCAAAGCAAGTGGTTTGAAACGTAAGACGGCAGGCAGCTTCAAATACTGGGGAGCAGTTCAGACATATGAAGGGTCCAAACCATTAGTTCTGTCTCAAAGCTTAAGTTCATCTGGAACAACAGCGACCCTCACAGTTCCAAAGTGAGAATGATGTGCAGTCTAGCGATATCATTTTTTTTTTTTCTTTTGCTTGTGAAGCATGGAGCAGATCCACAATGAAGAATCAAGGTATTCAAAATGAGATACTAGCATGAAACCCTACATGTCTACAAAGACCATCTCTCAAGTGAAGAAAAATGCGCAAAAGAATAGAGGCAGCCATGAAGACTTGTTGAGAACACTCAAAAAAAAAAAACAAAAAAAAAAACAAAAAAAAAAAAACCCTCAGATCGTTTGGTCACATTAGTCCATCATCCGGCCTTGCAGAAAGCACCTTGCAGGGCACGGTACAGGGAAACAGATGAAGGAACAGACAGAAGAAGAGGCTGGAAGACAACATCATGGAATGGACAGGTCTGACCTTTGGCAAAACAGTGGCAATGCACAGATGAGGTTGGAGAGGTTTGCCAGTTCAGCTGATTTCCCGACATAGGCGTGAGGGATTTGTGATGATGATGATGATGATGATGATGATGATGATGATAATGATGATGATGATGATGATTAGTGAATAATTTCTCTCCATCTTCTGTTCTCTGTACCCCATGTATGTGCAAATGTGTATGTGTGTGTGTTTGTGTGTGTGTGTGGGAGGGGGGGGGGGGGGGGGGTGTACGTGCGTGTGTGCTTTCATATGTGTACATCTGTGTTTGTATGTGTGCACACATAGGCACACTTGTGTGGGCCCATGTGTATAAATACATTTGGATATGTGTGTATGCATGTGGGCACGTAAAAATATAAACGTGTTATTTTCTTTCTCAAAAGCTTGTCAATAAGGTGACATTAAAATTCTTTCTGTCCAACTGTTTGTTCATCAGTTTGCTGCTTGTCTGTCTCACTATGTATTTCCCTGTCTGTTCTGTCTTTGTATGTTTAGGAGAATCAATGTGTTCCTCTCTCTTCAACTGTTCGTCTGTCTGTCAGCTTCTCTCCAAACGATTCTGTTTTGTTTAGTTTTGTGTACCTAAATTGTAAGAAAGGATGCATTTATCCAAGTTCTCTCTCCCTCTTCTCTTTAATAATTTATAACTAATTCTTCATCTGATGCACACGCAGTACATAATGTGGTTACATTTGACAGTCTTTGCGTTCATTTTACATTATGCCATGCATTATGCATTCATTCATTTCATCTCATTTCACCAGGTGGCGCCAATCATCAAGAAAGGGATGATGATGGAGGGAACGATGATGATCGGTTACCAGCCCCTGACTTCCAAAAACTGGGTCAACTTCTTCCGAGTGATCATTGCCAACGCTCTCAGCGATTTCTCCGACATGGACTTCATTGTGGATGAAATCGACCGTTTGGGGAAAGGAATCACACTGCAGGAGCTGATGTAGAGGAAGAGCAGACCCACAGGTGGACGGTTCGAATCCCCAAGTGGGGGTCGTAGCAGAGGAGGGTCCAGAGGGTGCCAGTTTCAAACACTAGAATGGCACTTGAAAAAAAAAAACAAAAAATACTATTCTCCCAGACGAAAGGGGCACACAAAAATTACAAAATAAATATCATCATCTTTTAACTTCTTTGGGCTTTTTCAGGCAAGATAAACAACATTCAGGACAATAAAAAACGAAGAACGAGCTATCGCTTATCTCCACAAATCGGGCACACCTCACTTTGAAACTAAACTTGAAAAAAAAATGAAGCAAGACTTGAAAAAAATGAAGTTGTCTTAAAGTACCATGGATATTCCCACCACTTTGAAACACATTCGCAACATCAAGAACATTGAGAAGAGTCTTTACTTGGTTCTGTCTTGGTTCTGTATCTTTGCAGCAGGTAAAAAGGTTGCACGATTTATCTCCAACACCTCCCTTTATTCATTTTGGTGATTGTAGATCATGAAAACATACTGTCATTTGAACAGAATCTTACTTAAGGCGGAAGGGAAAGGACAGTCGATATCCCCGACCAAACCCCTCTCTGAGCCCCCTTTCCCCCTCTCAAAAATGCAAATGAATAGAAAAGTCAGGACATCAACAGATGTGCACAGAAGAGTAAAAAAAAAATTGCTCGGCTCTCTTGAGATCTGGGTGTGGCAAAAAAAAAAAAAAAAAAAAAAAGATGGCAGAGAAAAAGAAAAGCACAAACGGTCAAGACACACTGATGTGATTTGTTTGACTGTAGAAGTTTGGAAACGTATGCTATCGATTTTTGTCAGTCTTTTTTTTCAACAAAAAAAAGTTGATAATGAGGGGAGGGGAGGAGTCTTTACCTGGTGATATACACTGTTCAAAACGTTTGACTGGAATTAGGTAGTGGACATGATAATTCCAGTCAAATGTTTTGAACAGTGTATATCACCAGGTAAAGACTCCTCCCCTCCCCTCATTATCAACTCATTAGGTAGTCGGCATGATGACCAGCCGCCGTGGCGAAGTGGTTAGCGTCGCGGACTCCCGGCTGTGAGGTCGTGGGTTCGAATCTCATCAGAGTCATGTGGGTTTTTTTCTGCCCCGACCGGCTCCTACCCAGAGTTGAGTTTGCTGCGGACTCAGTTGGGAAGACTGGGACCGCACAGTCGAGTTTCATCCACTTAATGGATGCGTTCCTGAGAGTGTTGCTCAAATTTCCTGACCAACACTGCAGGTGCCTGTATCTCTCGGGCCTGGCTGACGCCGGGATATATTATGAAAGGAAGCGTAGAGTACAGCTCTGTCATGTAGTCTCAGACCGAAATGAAAATCCGTAGCATCATCATCTTAATCATCCTCATTTTCATCGATCAGCATAAAAAAATATCTCAAATTCTGTTTCGATGTCCTCTCCACGTCTGTGGTCTTGGTTTGGTTCCGTCGGGGTCCCTGGTATCGGCGAGTCCATGGGGGCTGTCGTTGGACGGACGTGGTGGCGCCTTCCAGAGGGAGAGCTCACTCACGCCGGCTCCGCGACTAAGCAATCATTGTCGTCAGTAGGGGGCTTAGTAGGTGGTGTCCTGCATATGTTAGATCAGGCGCCACTGAACATCACCGAAGTGACTCGGCAGCATTGCAGTGTCTCCTCCGGTGGGTTGCCTCTTGACGACTTGACATTGGCTGCTCCTTGTGGCTTGCCTGTGACGGGCCTGCGGTGGGGCCGACCGGGCTGTGGCTGTGGAGGGGATGTCGGAATGAGCGGTGTGGGTGCACTGCCTCAGAGGTGGCACAGAGGCTAGGACAGCAAAAAAAAAAAAAAAAAAAAAAAAAAAAAAAGTAGTGGACATGATCATGAGGGTATACATTCAACTCACCAGTAACTCAAAAAACCTATGCCCCTTTGCAGAGGTTGCCCTTCAATGTCCTTTGCACTACACAGAAGTTGCCATCAGTATTCCTTCCACTACGCAGAAGCAGCAGTTATTAGTACTCCTTCCAGTATGCAGACGCAGCTATCATCACCCCTTTCACTATGCAGAAGTTGCCATCAGTACCCCTTCCACCCTTCCACTATGTAGAAGTAGCTATCAGTACCCCTTCCACTATGTAGAAGTAGTTATCAGTACCCCTTCCACTATGCTAAAGTTGCCATCAGTACCCCTTCCACTATGCTAAAGTTGCCATCAGTACCCCTTTCCACTATGCTAAAGTTGCCATCAGTACCCCTTTCCACTATGCTAAAGTTGCCATCAGTACCCCTTCCACTATGCTAAAGTTGCCATCAGTACTCCCTCCACTATGCTAAAGTGCTGCTATAAGTACCCCTTCCACTATGCAGAAGTTGCCATCAGCCAATTCCAATCATGACAGGACAGCAAGGGCTGCCCGGAGGTAGACGTTCACTTGTGTCTGGCATGTCATGAACGCTGCCATCTACCGTCCCAGCGAGACCAATACTTTCAAAACATTCTGTGGTGGATAAATTGAAGTTCAGCATTTTTCTTCTAGCCAGTACTGGATGCTCATTGTGACAACCTGCAATTTCACTTTCGAAACTACCATTTTAAGTTACTGTCTACAACATCGAAAATCATAAGACATCGAGCCAAGAGATAGGCTGGGTCGTAAGACATTGGCCAGTCTCCATGAAGTTCACTGGCTGCATGCCAGAAAAATGGCAGCCCGCAATAAATTGAACAATTGTCACCAGCTGATGATGGTTTGGTGGTTCTCAGGGGGGCAAGTAAAAAAAAACTTTGTCCACCTTCTCCATGAGCATTTAAAAAAATAATATCCTATCCTGCAAACCCACCTGCAAACGCTACCTCCCAAACGTATCAGTTGACCTATAAACTTCCTTCCTGCAGCTATGGGAAGAACTCATTCCATGTACCACTGCTGACTGGAAGTGCCTTCCATCTGAAGCACAGTTATCACCCATAGCCAAAAGTTTCAGATCACTGTGAAACAAATCGCCATTTTGAAACGACATCCGAGGTCTGACTGGCCTAGTGAGGGCATCAGACTCTTGCTGGTCGGGGTTATTCCCCCTCAAGACAGCCATGGACAGATTTCTTCTATTTCTGCCTAGTTCTTGGCATGACGCTTCAAACCAAGGTCCTTGGCCTGAACGCATGCATATTCCATCTTGTACAAACGTTAACTCCCATTCCATCTTTTGGTAGAGAGTAGACCATGTGCCTGCCGGTGATATGACGACTAGAAAATTAAAGAAATGAGCTAGGTGTTGTATTTAGACATCATTCCCGAAGACAGAATATGGCTACCTTAATGGTGGGGTTGAAACAAAAAATGGTTACATACACAAAAAAATGTCATTTAATTAAGGATCTTGGTACTTCTAGCCATGGAACAAAAAAAAAAAAAAAAAAAAAAAAAGAGAGAGAGGGAAACACCAACTAAACCCCCGTCACCATACCCCATCCCATGCTATATTTTCTATTGCCCCTCCCCCAACCCCACCTCCTCCCTGTCCATCTCCATGGAATGTGGTTATCATCCAGACGGCCACTCTCCCCCCCTCCCACCCAGTTCCCCGCCAGACCCCTTCCCCACACCATCCCCCTTCCCCCCTTCCCCACACCATCCCCCTTCCCACACCATTCCCCCTTCCCCCACGAATACAACTGTGAAACCATCGGTATGATGATGGCGGGCATTAGGCCAAAGAAGAAGAATGTCGAAAGACAGACGAGTAACATGAGCTGTGTGAGTCAGAACTGTACAGGAGGTGGTCTGAACTTGGTACAGTCTGACCCATTGTTCTGTGTGAAACGTTGCCTGTGTCACATGGCAAGAACGGATCTGGTCAGCTGAGAGTAGACTGGCTTGATTGGTCGAGGTTTGAGGTTATTTTGTTTTATTCTTTATAAGTTCAATGACTGATGAAAGCATAAAAATTTCTCCATCATCATCTTCTTTCCCTAGAGAGTAAGAAAGAGATAATCCAACACACATACTGTTTGTGCATGCCAACTTACACATTTGCACATAAAAAAACCGACAACCCAACACGACTTAAAACTGACATATTTTATTTTCTCATTCAATTTTGCCTGAATAAAAAACAAACAAACAAACAATATTTAAAAAAAGAAACTAACAAAGAAAAATGGACGGATAGCTCTGATGATCAAGGCGAACCGCTGATTCCACTACACAGGTGTGCACACAAAATACAGGTGGTGCTGGGAATGAAATGTACATCTGTCAACGATGTCATACCATTTCCTGATAAGTCGAGTGCCCTCTTTTGTGTCTGATGACATCCCAGTCTGGCTTAACTGTTCAGTTTCCAAGTAGATGGCGTAACACTTTCCCATTACTTTCCTGTCTTATGTAAGTGAAATGATTGTTGTAAAAAAAAAGCATTTTTAGCGACTGGAATTTCTGGAATGCATTGGTGAATCTGTTGTTGACAGCTTTATTATGGATAGATTGAACATTATTTCTTCACTTGTTTATTGCTGCACGTTTGGAGTTTTTTCTGTTTTTATTTTCTTCAGATGCACAGGAGAAGAATAATTGAACTACTGTGCCATTGACAAACACTTGAGCCTGCTTTGCAAGTGCGCTCTGTTTACACACATTCCACTTAAAAAAAAAAAGGTTACTGTTAATTTTGACGTGGGGGAAAATCAAAGCATCTAATACTTAGAATACCTCGCTATGTGTGTTGTTCAGTCATCATTCATTTTAACAAGTATTAACACATACAAAGAAGCACAATCAGTTGACAAAGTAGTGGATGAACAAGAAGAAAAAAAGGACAAACTAAATACCTCATTTACCCAAAAATGAAAAAAAAGATAACAAATGGTTTGTTTGTTTTTAAATGATGCATGATAAAAGAAACAAAATACGAAGTTACCACGAAGGTCCATATTCAGACACATGACGTGAGTCATCAAACACACATAGAAAAACGATAAGACAAAATACAGTTGAACTCACAGGCTTTGATAACTACAACTGTTGCATACAGAGTGCTCCAAAACACAGTGACTCATTAGAAAATGGACAAAAACACAATAACAACAACGCGCCGCCATCAGTCTATGCTCTCAAATCGGAACAAAGCTGAAGAAGAATTTTCGAGAAACACTTTTAAAAGCCAATACGAAAACAAGAAAGACTGACTATGGATGCTTAGCAAGTGTGAATGTGATCTAAAAGGGGTCAAACACCCCTCCATGTACAGGCCTGAGAGAATGAAAAAAACTTGTTTATATGAGACGATCTCACCAGGCCAAAAATGAAACACTCATGACATCTGCACCCCCTCCCCCCCCCCCCCCCCCCCCCTCCTTTCCTCCCCACGACTTTCCCCCCTATCAGAGAAAAGCTGCATGAGAAGATGAATATTCATGAGTCTGAATCATGTGACTCGGGTGACCAATCACTTCCTCCTCCTCCTCTTGCTTTTGCCATTCTGCCAGAAGCAGGCACGGCCCAGCGTCAGGCCAAAGTCGCCCTCAGGCTGCTCAACAAACCCCACATCCAGGATGGGAATGCGCTTCACAAGTTTAGGGCCGGCGATTTCCAGAAGGGTCTCTCTGCCTCCTTCCCCTTTTGCTCCTGCAACAGGAAATGGCATTCTCACTTCATTTATAACCTCAGCCATATTCTTTCTCCCTCCCTTGTACAACGTCCTTCAGAGCGTTGTAAGCTCATTCACAGCTTTGAAGTTTGACAATGTCACTCTGAAGCAGAGTATAGCCAAGGGCCCTAAGTGTGGCTGCACTCAATACTGTAAATGTAAAACAGAGACAGCCCAACTTCGTCATGAGAGTGAAAGGCAGCCTTACAACAATGAAGATGATTATTGTGTCTACGAAAAAATTATCAAAGAACGGTAAAACCATGTTGCATGATATGTTTCTTTGATATCTATTTATCCTAAAACCAGAAAAAAGGTGTTTGCTATATTACTCCCCATCTCAATATGGCTGCCAGAAAGTTACTTGAGCAGCCTACTGCTAATTTACATCAAAACATGATTCAATCTTTCCACAACACATAATTTTGCATAATCAATGAATGGTGATACTTTCTCTGTGTGCACTCCCTTTGTTTGTCAAGGCAGCCCAGGTCACATGGCTGAGTTTCTTTCGGAAAACTAAGCCAGAAATGAGTTTTAGAAAATTACTAATACCCAGTCCTGTACAGGACTCATTCCCTCACTTCCCAATCGATCACATTACCCCACTCAGCCCACCACTCAAACTGACAGACACCCCAATCGATCACATTACTCCCTCGGCCCATCACTCAAACTGCCAGACACTCCAGTTGATCACATTACCCACTCTGCCTGCCACTCAAAGTGATGGACACCCCATTTGAACACATTATCCACTCAGCCCACCACTCAAACTGACAGACACCCCAATTGAATACATTACCCACTCGGCCTGCCTGCCACTCAAACTGACAGACACCCCAATCCATCACATTACCCGTTCAAACCCATTATTCGAACCAACAGACACCCAAATTGAACACATTACCCGCTCAGCTCTCCACTCAAACCCAACAGACACCTGGGGAACCCACCTAGTACCTGGCAACCATCCTTCAACACCTTGTATCTAAAGGGTCGTTTACTGCGGGCTGTCATTTGCTCCTCATCAAAGCTGGTGAGGGTCACGGCCTTGCTGTAGTCCTTGTTGGCCTTGTCGTACACGACCACCATGTTGTCTGTGTGTGTGTGTGTGTGTGTGTGTGTGTGTGTGTGTGTGTGTGTGGTGTGTGTGTATGGGGGGAGGGGGACAGGCGCAAGGGTGGGGAGGGGGGAGGGAAGAGACAGGGATTGTGTGTGTGTGTGTGTGTGTGTGTGTGTGTGTGTGTGTTTTGCACATATGTGAGTGTGTGTGCGTATGTGCGTAATACTTGATGACTTGATCATGAGCACTTGCTTGTCTTTTATGTAAATCTATTGTATTTAGCATGCACGCTGCTTTTGCTCTTGAGCAAACTATTTTGTCTCAATGGATTAGTTCTTAATGGATATTTGAGCAACCACAACAGTAATTCTTCTTCAGAGAAAAAAAAATTCATTTCGATCTGGTTCTGATTTTTCTCTCTTTTTTTTTTTTTTTCAAGAAGAAGATGATGATCATGATACCGACCACTCTGACAAAAAGAGGAACAAACAACGTACGATTGGCTTATCGATGAAGGAGGTAGCGAAGGACCAAACGCCTTGTTCCTGAACGTTAAACCTCCATAGCTGTGTGGCGTACTGAAACAAAACACATCGATGTTGTATTGCCAAATAAATGACAGGAATGTTAAAAAAAAAAAAGGCTGACACACATATTAACCCTTTGGGACGGTGATCTTGGGAATTAGCGTCTCTGTCATAAATCTTTGTGTGGGAATTCGGTCTCAACAAGCAGGGCCTTTTTTCTTTCTTAATATACTGACATGCAATTGTATTCTATTCGCTTTATCACTTTAAAAACAGTTTATTTGTCTGTCAGTTTACTTGTTTATTTATTTATTTCATTTCAAGATTCTTGATTCACTTAACTTGATTCACTCTGTAGATTTATTCATTATCTGATTTCATCCTTATGAACAGAAGTTTGCCGCGGCAAAGAAAAAAAAATGCTGCCACATAAAAAAAGACACAAAAAAGAAAATCAGAATGTGAGAGCAAGAGACTCCCAGACACATGCAGATGCAGAAACAAATACTCTCTCTCTCTCTCTCTCTCTCTCTCTCTCTCTCTCTCTCTCTCTCTCTCTCTCTACTCTCTCACTCTATATATATATATATATATATATATATATATATATATATATATATATATGTGTGTGTGTGTGTGTGTGTGTGTGTGTGTGTGTGTGTGTGTGTGTATAAATCAACATGTCACTACAGTACTATGAACAAAAGAGCAATGAATGAAGACAGAGACTGATGAAAGAAGACAGAGGGAGATAGGTAAACATTGAATGTGAGATGGAAACAGACCGGCACCCCCCCCCCCCCCCCCCCCCCCCCCCCCCCCCCCCCCCCCCCCCCCCCCCCCCCCCCCCCCCCCATTCAGAAACTAACAGAGAAACAAACTGCAGAAAGAGATTCTAAACACTGAAACCATGCTGACAAATAAGACCCGTAGAAGTTAAGTCTGTTCATTCTGCGCCTTTAGTTTCTGAAATGACTTAAGACCTTGATGACTGTGAGAACCTCTCTGCCCCAGCGACCTCTTAAGCTATGGGAAACTTCGACCCAAGGACACCATCTGTGTCTGGACGTTGGATGCAGTCCGGTTGTCTTGTTCCAACGTCCACAGAGAATCGATCAACAACAGGCCTAGTGTCCAATTGTTTTAAGACAAAGGACAGTCTAAGTAAACTGACAGTTGCTCAGAGCTGACACGCAGACAACAGTTTATCATTTCACGAAGATTGTCTGCTCAAACAATCATGGATGCAGCCACACTCTGAGACAGGCTTATCACTGGTTGTCCATCATGCTAACTGAAAAACTCGCATACATGCTTACCGCAGGCATGGGATATGGGGTTCCTGACGGTTGTATTTGTAAATGCTCACCCATTTAAACATAATCTGAAGGGAGATAGCTTCAACAGCGTCGACCTGTGCAACTTTTGCCCAAATTGTCAAGCCTCAACATTTAGACTGTAGATCTGTGTATGACTCTGTGTCTGTGCACACACACACTTTGTACTACTGATATCCTTTTGAAATCTATATAAGAGCTAAAATGTTCGGTTCTTTCAGATGGACTTGAGGTATTCATTCTACTGAGGTTGCATAATAGCAAAACACCTTGTGACTTACCTCTCCAATGGAGGATTCCAGACTCGTGTGTGTCTTATCACCCTTCATCTTGCAGAACACACAGATGGCATCGCTTATGCTGCCGCCATTAGGATTGATCCAGTAGTAGCCTGTAAATTGCACGTGTACAATGTACACACATACATACACAGAGGCATACATATACACACATAAACATACAAGAATACAGGACCAGACATACATGGATGCATAAATGATGACATTTCAATCATGAAAAAATATACATATTTCTTGCAAACACAAGATTCAGAATGTGTTCACCTTTGACCCCTGTTTAAGGCATGAAGGATACAATGGTGAGAATGTGTTCCAGCCAATGGACACATGAAGAAACAAATGAATCTAAAAATTCCGGTTGAAAGACATTAATAATATAAAATAGGTGTTTTCCATGCTGGATAACTTTAGGCTGAATGAGCATAACTTTTTTTCTTTTAGAAAACAAAAACAATTAATTCACACACACACACACACACACACACACACACACACACCACACACACACACACACACACACACACACACACACACACACACACACACACACACACACACACACACACACACACACACACACACACACACACACACACACTAGATCGTACACATGAGCTGACAACTAGAATGTATGCACTAAAGAAGACGCTCAACATTATGAATAGGTTTATCTGATACATAACACTCCTGCACCCATGTCCATAAGACTTGAGCAGTACCAAAGAAAACATCAACATTAGGTATAGGCATACTTGGATGTATAAACACTCTTGTACCCAATGTCCATAAAACTGAACAGTGAAGTGCAAGCATCCATGATTTTTTTTTTTTTAATAAAAGACACCTTTCCTTGCCTGTGTGAAAATGAACACAAAGCAAATGCAGCTGAAAAAAAAAAATACAAAAAAGGATTGTCATTCAATATCTGCCAATGCATACAAACCACATCATACCTATTTCAACACTGATCACGTTTGATTTGGTAGCCTAAAGTCATCGCCTTACCAAACTTTTGAACCTGAAATAATACTTGTCAACTTAATGAATGTAAGTCAAACAGCTAGACAACAGACAAACACAACTGTGCACACAATGCCAGTCAATCGTTTGGTCTCAGAAGATGCTGTAATGTTTCAGGAAAGAAAAACGGAAATTAACGTTTTTTTGTATGCATGTGGACAACGTTATATGAACATCAAATTTTCTTTGAAGCCGGAGTCTTGCAAGTGAATATAGGAGTAAAATGAAACATCTAGAAGGCAGCCTCGCTACGTCGGACTGATATAAATCATTACTATTAACATGTATATCCTTTTTTTTTCTAATCATAACTTACAAAATAGTTTGCATATTTTAGTCTGTTAAGTTTTGTCTGCATCTTGCAGGTCTGGTCTCACTGTTTCTAACAGATAAGAAGGTAAACAAGCAAACAAACAAACAAACATCAACAAAAACAAAAAACAAACAAACAAACAACAACAACAACAACAACAACAACAAAAAACACGTAAATCCCTCACCGCTCTTGAGAGAGGTGTCAGACAGGGCAATGTCCCGACATGTCATCCCCAGTGACTCACCGGTACCTGCAGGGGTCTTCAAGCCCTCGATCTCATTGGCCACCTCCTTCAGGGCTACAATCGTGTTCCGACCCTAGAACACAGCATGACAGGCACTGTTATATCCCCCCCCCCCCCCCCCCCCCCCCCCCCCCCCCCAGCAATTCATATGCTCATGCATGCTGTACAGGCAGAACAGATTTTTTTTTTTTTTTTTTTTTTTAACCATCAAGGATTGGAATGAACTGCCAGAATGGAGCATTCTATACCCTTGTACATGTATACTCGTAGCTGGCCAGCAATGCACATGGACGAACTATGAGTATATTTGTAGCAATCGTTTAAGGTACACAGCTCGTGTCTGCCTTAACCGTAGGCACTTTTGGTGGCAACTAACTTGCTTCCCTTGTCATGGTTAGTACTGTTTGGGAATATGAAGTTTGAAAACATGATTTTTTGTGCGAATTTGAAATAAAAATGGATCGAAAATGTCCGATGTTATGGGAAAAAATTATTCGTCTGCTAGATCTTGAGCCTGGTGACAGGGATTCCGACGAGCCTTTTCTGCCTCAAGAAAGTGACAATAACAGTGAAAGGGGTGAAGAAGATCGCCTACAAACTGTCTCAGTGTCGGATCTGACTTAGGTAGCCAGTACAAAATATACTTTAAAACACATAGTTACTCCCCTTTTCCAAGACGGCAGCCAAAATGAGATCAGGCAATCAAGTTGCCAACACCACAGCTAAACCCAGCATCCATTTTCCACTAAGAACACCACATTTGGTGCTGACTGCACTACGTTAAGGCTGCTAAACAGTTTGTTTACAATTACTAAGTTTTTTTTTAGGGGTCAGCACAGGGCTGTCAGGCAGATCAGGCAGAGGCAGTGCCAGTCATAACAGTGTTAACTGTGACACTAGGTGAATATGTAAGCAGCATCCAGGCTCCCTTGCATGCAGCTAGCTGATAACAATCATGATGTCTTTTGATACAAATGAACTAATAAAAAAGACAAGCATTAGTATGGACATCACCACTTTGTGGGCAGGCACTTCCCTTGCAAGCAGTTGGCTGTTAATAATCGTGATGTCTTTCTACACAAATGAACTAAAAACATCTCTGCGCAGACCAGGCCTACTTTAAGCAGACTACGAGCAGTTCCCTTCTTCCAGCTTGTGGGGAAAGAGTGAATAGTGAACAGCATGGAAATATGCTCCATGTGTCACATGTCTGCCACAGTTCACTTCTTTTCTCCCTAGCCAACAGGCCACTAAGCTCTGCCTTTTCCACTCTGCCATTTGTTTTTTTTTTCTTTCTCCCAGCTATCAGTTTCACCTCTCACAGTGACACAATAATCAGCATGGTTCTCAACATCTGTATAGGATGTGCCCAGTCTGTGTACATCAGGGAATAAAACGATCAGCCACAGAAAGAACTTGCGCTTACGCGCTTCGACCCCGTCTCGCCCCGGCGAGTTTGTCTGTCGTGCAGTGTTCCGATGTCCAGTTTTGCGTCTGTGGACGCAATGCGTCACATGATCACCGACCCGACGCTGAGGGATACTTGATACCAAGTTTGGTTTGATCAGCCTAAGACTGTGGCCGTGTATAAGCGTACAGACAGACAGACAGACAGACAAACTGAGCTTTACATAATAGATGGAACCCAATGTGCAGGAAGACATGAAGATCCACCAGGCCTATGCCCCCCACAGTAGAGATTCATATCAATAAGACTTTTTGGTATTGATTCATACCAATAAGGCTTTTTTGTATTGATTCATACCAATAAGGCTTTTAAAATATTGATTCATACCAGTAAGGTTTTTTTTGTATTGGTTCATACCAATAAGGCTTTTTTTGTATTAATTCACACCAATGAGGCTTTTTGTATTGATTCATACCAATAAGGCTTTTTTGTATTGATTCACACCAATAGGGCTTTTTGTATTGATTCATATCAATAAGGCCTTTTGTATTGATTCATACCGATAAGGCTTTTTTGTATTGATTCACACCAATAAGGCTTTTTTTGGTATTGATTCATATCAATAAGACTTTTTTGTATTGATTCATATCAATAAAAGCTTTTTAGTATTGATTCATACGAATAAGACTTTTTTGTATTGGTTCATATTAATAATGCATTTTTGTATTGATTCATATCAATAAGGCGTTTTTTGTATTAATTCATATCAATAAGGCTTTTTTGTATTGATTCATACCAATAAGACTTTTTTGTATCGATTTATATCAATGAGGCTGTTTTTGTATTGATTCATGTCAATAAGACTTTTTGTATTCATTCATACCAGTAAGGCTTTGTTTGTATTGATTCATACCAATCAGGCTTTTTTGTTTTGATTCATACCAATTAGCCTTTTGTGTATTGATTCACACCAATAAAGTTTGTTGTATTCTATTCATGTCAATAAGGCTGTTTTGTATTGACTCATACCAACAAAGCTTTTCTGATAAGATTTATATCGATAAGGCTTCTATGTATTCATTCATATCATTAAGGCTTTTTTCCTGTATAGATTCATATCAATAAGGCTCTTGTTTGTATTGATTTCATACCGAAGAGGCTTTTTTTTTGTATTGATTCATACTAATAAGGCTTTTTTTTTTCTATAGATGTATATCGATAAGTTTGATTTTTTTTTTTTTTTTCATACGAATTAGGTTTTTTTCTATGGGTTCATACCAATCAAACTGATTCATACCTAAGACTAATACCTCAGACTTAAAAAAATATTAATACCAATTAGGCCTTTTCATATAGATGATACCCAATCAGGCTTTTTGGTATAGATTGGAACTAATCTGGGTTTTTGTTTTGCATACATTTATACCAATAGGGCTTTTTTTTATATACATTCATAGCATTAAGGCTCTTTTGTATAGATCCATACCACTAAGATCTTGTTGTATAGATCCATGCCAATCAGGCCTTTTGTTTAGATGAATCGAATAAATGACGCCAATAGGTAGGTCTTCAGTCGGTTGTACCCAGGTAAGTTTAGATAGCCTATCGCATAGGCCTAAACGAAATCGGATATGTATTTCATATTACTTTTAGGGATAACAACAATAATAATAATAACAACAACAATACTACTACTATTACCATCACCACCACCACCACCACTACTGCTACTACTATTACTACTACTACTACTGCTACTACTCATTATCATAACTACTATTATGTTTTGTTATTATTATCATCATTATTATTTATATTATTATTGTTATGAATTTCATTACTATTATTATTGTTTATTATTATTATTATTATTATTATTATTATTATATTATTATTATTATCATCATCATCATCATCATCATCATCATCATCATGACAATGATAAAGATGACAACAACAGCAAGAACAGCAGAAGAATGATAAGGAGGAGGAGGAGGAGGAGGAGGACGACGACGACGACGACGACGACGAAGACGAAGACGAAGACGACGACGACGACGACGAACTAGGACAACACAACAACAGCAACAACAAGAGCAGCAGCAGCAGCAGCAGCAGCAGCAGCAGCAGCAGCAGCAGCAGCAGCAGCAGCAGCAGCAATAACGACAAAATGAAAAAAACCAATCATCATCATCATCATCATCGTCGTCAACGTCGTCGTCGTCGTCGTCGTCATCATCATCATCATCATCATCATCATCATCATCATCATCATCATCATCATCTATTGAGCTTTCACCACGATAACCAAAGATCCACTTGTGAGTAAATCAATTCACATACAAGTCAACAATGCCCAGCTCAGCTGAGAACTGATATTCTGTAGTTGCCCCTGAACATCTAGGATGTAGATGGTCCATAATCTTCAACAAGAACACCAATAATGATGATGATGATGATGATGATGATGATGATGATGATAATAATAATAATAATTATAATGATGATGATTATATAATAATAATAATAGCAATGATAATAATAATAGCAATAATAACAATAATAATGGTAATAACGATAGTAAAAATAAAATGATAACAGTAATGATAATAAATAATGATGATAATGATAATAAGTAAACATATAAATACATAGATAAATAAGTAAATGAATAAATGAATAAACGAACACATTTTTTCTGTAATCCACTGCACAAAGTCACAACAATGTGCCACCGCCAATACTCATGGCCATACACACGAACGGATGCTGTCGTTTTCCTTCGGACCGCTTCAGGGTTGCAAGTACGGCACTGTTGCTTATAGCCCAGCCGACTGCAAAACCCACATCAGGGCAG